>LUCH01009829.1:0-13145 GCA_013368495.1 Paragonimus heterotremus | reverse complement strand
AAGGCATCACAGAACGCATCCTTTGTAGCATCCGAACAGCTGTCCGTCGGAGCGTACGCCGATATAATGAATATACAAGTCTTTCTGATTTGCCTCGACAGACGTTTATGGTCGTATTGAGTCTGACAGCGCACAAGCGACTGTTCACTGGGATCCAATCGAGCACGCATTGCTCCGCTCTGGAACTCAGTGCGATCTCCACTCCAGCACGACCGCGAGATTCAGCTTCGGCGTCACTAGAAACCCTGAGATAGAAGTGCTTAGATCGACAGTTATCTAGAGGTGATCCAATATGGATAACCGTGCTAGAATCGTAGACTCGCGTCTCCGACACACAGCACACATCAAGCTTCAGACCTGAGAGAGTACTAGCCAGAGCAGCTTGCTGACCGACCTGTTGGAGAGTGCGGACACTGAAGGCAACAATGTTTACCAATTGTCTTGGCCTCAAAAAACAATTATCGCTCGAAATCACATGGAAGGCAGAAGACATGGGGGGTAAGGCAATGGAAGATAGTCGTGATCGGTTATTAATGTCACTGTCGAGCGAACGATACCTTCTGATACTTCCCGGTCGTTTATGCCGCAGAGGGGTTTGACTTGAGGGACCCCACCCCGAGCCTCTGACTCAAAAGTCTGACCTGCGAGACAGCAGGTTTTCTTGGAGGACCCAACCCGGAGCCAATGACACAAGAGTCTGACTCAGTTGGCAGTGAGGGGCTTGCCCAGTCCGAGGGTACAGTGAATAAGACCATGATGTCTCATTCTGAGCACTGCTGCGTGCAGTGGATGTACTCGAAGCTACATCAGGCTTTTGGGAGAAAATAGGTGTTTTTCGACCGTATTGGATAATACGCCAGCGGTCCCGGTCAACCGTTGGGCGATCGGAGTGCTCTTTGTTTGAGGGTACCTTTTCTAACCCCCTTCTTCCCGATACAGAAGACAGCAGTGCCGCAGTTATAAAAATGGTTCTGCTGTATGCCCATAGAATCGTGCCTCACTACCTAAGCACTCCTATGTGGTCAGTAGTGCGACATACAATACTATGAGTGTAACTGCTTTTCGTCTGACTGCTCCCCTTTGGCCTGTCTGACAAGGTTGCACCTGGAAGGACCGGAGTCCTAGTCAGCATGGCCCGCCGAATTAAAACAGTACACAAGCCCGACCACATCGTCAAGGTAGCAGTACAGGTCGGGCTTTCGGTCCAACTGAAAATGGAATATCTCAGTTAATATTTAGAATACGACAATATGCCACTTCACTAAAGTCAACGAGAATATTACGTTGATCAATTAAATCGAACACTTATTAGTCTACGCTAAATGGATGATCGCAGCTGTCGCATTCCTATAGACTTTACGGCCGGCCTTTTTCGAACAGAAGCATTAGACTGGAGTCTCGCTCTCATTAGAGCTCATCAACAGTGCATGTTAACGCCAGACTAGAACTGCAGCCACGCTTTCATGAGGCAACCGCGTTGACCACTGCTCCACTGACCTTACATTAGGCAAGACCGAATTATCGTATGTGAACGCTCAACCACTCTCGCTTGTGAGTAATGATCAGGTTGCCCCATTGCCTCGATTGCCGAGATGGCATCTAACCTCCACTCCCATCGGCATGACCAACCCATCAGGCACTCAAATCATAATTCATCCCACACATCGCCAACCCGCTGGGTAGCCTTCGACATTTGCGACGTGCATGTGTGTGTGTGGAGAAAAATACAGGTGTCTGGATGTTTTTCATCTATACTTACAGATTTTTCTATCATGGTGACGTAAAGAGAATCTCGGATCATTTGTCCAGATGGACCGCCCATAAATAACACTAGGTTCTGTACAACACCTCAACTCCCGATGTTCTTAACAGGCCAAATGCTTGACATTCGCGATATGTGCTAACAAAGTTAAATTCATGGCAAAATTATGATGGCAATGAGCATCATCATGGTACACCTTAGAAGTACGGAAGATGGATAACAAACCGCAAGGCCTTCACGCGGGTCACAGCCACTGTGATGGACTATCAGGCAGGAAGTGCGAGTATTCTGACTATTGGCGGAATACTTTAACGCAGGGGAATGTGCGTTCAAAAACCCACAACAAACGGATCGAGGATGGCGTGGGCAACCGAATAAGCCATAGCTCGACTGGATCGGACCAACGGAAGGAAAATGGCAGGCAAAATAGAATGGACGACCAAATCGGAGGCACGATTATTCCAACATTCAAAAGAATATCTCAACACGGTCGTGGATTACGGTCAAAGCCCACAGTGGGTAGAGGGCGGACAATACGAGCGACCGGACGAGCGACCGCTCAACGAGATCGAACCAACGGACGGAGGATGGCAGACGGACAACCCCCTGATAGAAGGCGCCGATCACACACATAAACCGGGCAGAAGTGCACACGATGTGTGAGCGGAAACCGGTGTGTTATGGACGTCATCTGCAGTTGATCTTCTCATCCCATACTGTCTTATAACAACAGAAATCACATTAGTTGAAATTTGCGCTTTTCACATTTCACCGGTGACGGACTGAACCCCGCTTTGAAATTTAACACAGTTACTGGTTAGTCGAAAACGGTAAATGAGGTATCTTCGTTCATATGCAGTTCTTATATTTCAACAGACTTAGCTTTCAGACATAAGGGTCAAGGTTCCATTCCGGACCAATATAAAAAAGCACACCGGGAGAATGCTCCAAGGAATTGAAGACGATGTCTGCGAAACTCATGTCCGAAAACCGAGTTGAAGTAGACCCT
This sequence comes from Paragonimus heterotremus, assembly GCA_013368495.1. NCBI lineage: Eukaryota > Metazoa > Platyhelminthes > Trematoda > Plagiorchiida > Troglotrematidae > Paragonimus > Paragonimus heterotremus. Next base: position 10,374 of record LUCH01009829.1, on the reverse strand, counting down.
TCTGAATATTAAGCTATCAAATTTTTAGGGTAATTTACGAAGTTACACGACAGAATGCCATAGACTGTGAGATGTAACCTAAATAAACGTCGCGCAAATGTGTGCATTCTCTCGTGGTTCGTGAACCTGTAAACATCAGTTGAGACGACCTGATAAACAGGATGATCTGAAGATTTTCGGAAACGTCAATTCAACTAACTAGTAAAGAAAGCCCTATATGCCGTACCAACAGAAGTATTTGCAACAAATTAGTGTGGCGAGCCAAGAACGCGGATGACGCAGGGATCCTTGTTCGGAAAACCAAAAGATGGATTATGCACTTCAGCATGACAACAATCAAATGCACCCATCCGCGTACACCAGTGATCGCAGAACTTCATTGTTGCCACGGTCACCAACGCTCAATTCACCTATGTACCCATAACCTTTTCATGCTACGCTACCCTTTAATGTTTCTTGTATTTCCACTACGACTACTTCAACGTCAGAATTCCTGCTCATGCTCAACTACTGAACAGCAGTGGTGTGAGCAGTACAGTGCGATCGCTCGTCCACACTACACTTGTCCCAAATGTCAGTCAAATAGATATTCAACAGTATCCACCATCTGTGTACAAACAGGTTACGATCACACTTATGTTCGATAGCGTTCAACTCGTCATGAAATGTACATCACACAGTAAGTAGTGACAGAAAGTGAGCAAAACTTCAATGAAACGATAAAATCATATGAAAGTTGATGAATTCGAGTTGTTCTCATACTTGAAGAATTTTGCACCTCACCAACACCAGCTGAGAAGACGTCATTACTCACAGCACAGAAAATGGAAACAGCAATTAAAACATCATGGTGAACTTCGTGCAAAACAGACCGAACAACCAACGAGTCATCAATCAATAGTCTGTTAAAACCAGAGCAAAACAACGAATTTCAGCAACTTTAACAATGTTTGAAGCAGTGGTTTCCATCTGTCTGGTGAAAATATCGTGCGAAATGACAGTTATGTATAGATTAATCTCTCAGTGAACCGCTGACTGCAAAATATTAACATATTACACGACTGTTTTGTTAGTGACTTGTATCTCCCCTAGCAAAACTATAACTTGTCATAAAGACAGCACATTCGCTGTCATCGTTTGACTATACAAAACGAGTTTTGTTTATTTTTCACTGTAAAATACAGCATTCACTTCCACTGAACTAACGGATGAGGCAACAATATAACGCTGTTGTGTAATTAACGTTAGAAAGCAACACCCCATTGATTGAACGAACAAACTTCTTCCTATGTGGAAATTTTTAATTATACTAAATTCAGAACGCTGTAAAAATTGTGCAGGCAAACCGATGATGTGGTTGTGTGTTCCCCTGTTGCATCTGCTTTAGCCAATCTTGTCTTCGGATACCTAAAATACATGCGATGAGCGAATTTATCTGCCCTTCGCGAGTCTGGTGGTGATATGTAGATGATACATTCTTAATCATGAAACAGACCGCTAGTGACTAATTGCTACAGTTTCTTAATTCAGAATACAACGGCTTTGTATTCACACTGGAAACTGAAACTGATGAACGTTCCCTTAGTTTTCTAGACTGCCTCGTGAAAGCCGATGAGCACCAGAGATTCTAATTTTCTGTATACCGCAAAACAACACATTCTGGTCGGTATCTCAACATTAACTCGTCGCATCCGATCGGCATGTAGAGAACACTCACCAAATCATTCGTCAACAGAGCTACTAAGATCTGCACCATTGAACTCTCTAAAACAACAGAAAATACTCCCATCAAAGAAATGCATGCTGCTAATCAACATCCAAACGTATTTGTTGAGAACACATTCAAGCGCATGTCAACTAAAGTGGAGACCAAAACGACCAGAACTTTCACGTCTACTGTGCAAATACCATATCGTGAAAGAATTCGCTCCATCCCTTCTGAATACGCTATCCGGAGCGTATTTTGGTTAAATAATACCTTAGAACAACTGGTGATGCGCTCTCAAGATCCAGTTTCTATGGGCGACTAGACAGACTGTGTTTACTAAATCAGATGTGGTAATTGCAATTGGAGTGACAAGCAGACAACTGAAAGTACGTGTTGCCTAACATTAGAGGCACATGAGGACGTATATCAACTTCAGAAACTAGAGGAGGATTCGGCCATCGCACTACATGCACTGACAGAGGATCATAACGTAGGTTTTGACCAATCTCGAGTGACTCACATGGGTCTGCCTTCCCACGCGGAACGCCGTTGCGTTTAATCTCCCACCATTTACACACAACGCGCTTGTGTTAGTCGCAACGATAACAAGCCCCTGTCTGCAGTGTGGTGTGGATGGATAAACAACGCCAGGAACAGACGAATCTTATCCACATCAGTCTCACCCCATCTAATGGGCAAACAATACGACCAACCAATTCAGATGCAACGCAAACTGACCTAACCATGGCAAGTCCCACGTGACCTCTGTTTCTTTATTAGTGTGGTTTTGCTTACAACATTCCTGAGGAAGGCCACTCGAGGTGGTTGGAACATAGAGTATTACAACTTGCTCAATCAATTTATCAATAAATTCAGCACGATATTCACTCTCGACTGACCACTCCACATCCTGTTACGTCCATGTTTTAATTCGCCAGGTGGAGTTTCCAACAATCATTGAGGAACTATCAGTAACTGACAGACGAATCATAGTGCACAGTTAAGATATAACCATAACTACTAGCTATCAAATCAGAAGGGCGTTACAATGTAACGAAACTGTCACCGCAGATGCCATCTCATTTTGGGGAGGGAAAATATGGTAAAAACCTACGCGATTCACAGCTTATTTAAATCCCGACACTAGAGAAGACTTAACAGGGCCAAATCTAAACGTCACGCTAAAGACACTAAATCAAGAGTGAATGAACAGTCCCAGTGTTACGCCTTCCGTGATTCGCTAATTTCTTTGTACTACATTGCACCAATTATCTCACAGTTTGCGACTTTGTATGCGTCAATACGATCGGCCAATGATAGACTGAAATTTTTTAATACTGTTGTACATCCATAAATTCAACTTTCTATCACGCGTTTAAGAGACGCTTACTACAAACAGTATGAATCTCTAGCTCTTATTGCTTGCATGGCACGTTTCAATTCGAGTACGATTTTTCGGGCTATCTGAAGTTCGTAATTCCTAGTATTCAAGTTCTAAACAGTGACACTTGCGAAGGGAAGAAGTTAGTGCAAGCAGAGGGAAACAGTAAGAAAACCGTATATTCTAGGCTTTCTACAACTCTCTTTGTCCGCAAGGATACAACATTGTAGATGCAACTAGTGTAAACTGTGTTATATTGTGTTCATCCATGCTGATGCAATGTCAAGCAATCATACCTCAAATCAAGTTTCTCTTAAATCTTCACATGCGAATGCATGTGGACAAAGCTTCACAAAATTCCATAGTCCCTGATATACACACCGATACACAACTGAAACAGCTCGATTAATGGTAAACTTTCGTCTAAAAAAGTAAACTGTCAAGAATCGTATGAAGTATATTGTCCCTTCTGTCATATCTCTCAACCTCACCCTTCTCCAGCGGTCAGCTCACTACCAAACAAATGGCATAGTTATTTGAGATCAACTGTTTCAATGTACTTCAACGATGGATTCATCCGCTGTAAACTCTAAACTGCTTGTACGTCCTTCAGGTCAAATCTACTCCACAATCAGAGTCTGCTTTCACCTCAAGCTGATCATATCTGCACACTGTCTTTACTTGGACTTGTTGCAAATCTACCTGCGGTCAGCGAATGTAACAAAATGGTGTTTTCATTGACGTCTCAGTGCCTGTTGTTTAAGTGACCTCTCATGAGTAGCGATCTTTTGTCTAGTCATCGTTTATCACTCTATGCTGGATATGGTCTGCCCACAGCTTGGGAGTCCTTCAGTGTTTATGATGATAGTTCATTAAGCAGAGACGGTGCTCAACAGGTCGGTTGGAGAAAATTCTGTACAGACTTGATCAGAAGGGGGCAAGAACAGAAAACTGTTTAGATGGCGTTAACTAGATGCGCAAAACACGGCTCTCGATCCCGAGCCACTTCACTTTTATCTAGGTTAACTTATATCTCGGTATCAAACGATAGTTTCTGGCCTTTTTCGGTCAACCTGTAGATTTTGGTAAAATGATGAACACCCCATATTTGAATTCGGACAGGCATTGCTCAGTGGATAAACTACCGATATCCCCCACAGGTTAACTAAGCCGCAGTTAACGAGGCACCGATAGCGGTAACGAATTGATCCATAAGTTCTGAGTGAGTGGATATTCCGTCAGGCATGCAGTCAAAAGTATAGTAAGCCTGAACAAAGACAATACACTTCACATCTACTGTACATGTCTGATTCTTTAGAGCTAAAAATGTGTTTTACTCATGGGTCTTTGTCCAAACCCATTATAATCTGGTAGCTACTTGCACAGCGGTTCGAAGTAATCCCTACAATTGCAAAATCTTCGGACGTGAAACAATCGCTATTTGGAAGTATGCGTAAACATCTATTTCAGAGGTTTTAGCGCACACTCTTGAAGCTATGATAACTTCAGTAGACATTGCTCACATACTCTAGTATTTGAGTTATAAACCATGGGTCGAATCGCTGTACCGCATAGTTGAAACCTGGTTTTGTAGTAGGCGCGGATTTGTGATACACAAATTAGTTTTGTTAGTAAACAAGCTTCGGTAAATAATTCCATTCAATTGTACCCCCTTATTACTCTGTACTTCCCTGGGATGCTGACATGGTGAACGGCAGTCTGAGCCATAGTACTCGTGGATACGGCGCAAGTCAAGAAGTGTGTGTATGCAAGTATTTGACTAACTGTAATGCTTATGGTGAATTAGCTTGAGAGGTTGTTCAGATGAGAAGATTGGGGCCAAGAATTAAACAACCAGTAAGAGGCTGACGTACCCTGTTGTGTAAAACATATCAGATAGCTCCCGGCTCCATATTATAATAGCTTCTGGATCAACTTGAACTTAACTGAATTGTCATTTTGTGCAACTCAGTTCCCATTGTGTGTGAAGTTGTGTAATTTCACTTTGGAACGCGAACAAAGTATGAAATAACAAAATGATTTAGGACCACTTGGAATTGGACCAGATTCATTGAGAATACAGTGGAGCATAACAAGTAGCAAAAAATCAAAGTAATGACAAATTATATTGCGTATTATTTTAGTGGAATTAACCATAAGCATAGCTGGCTGCTTGATTGGACAGCACAATCAAATATAAACTCCTGACACAAGTACAGCATGTGACATTCCGGTTGATCCATCACACCGATGAGTGTGATCGGTTGGTTTGTTTTGGACTGGACACAGTGACGTTCCTCAGCTCAACAATGTATGGAGTGATGTTAGAGGGCATTGTGAAGCCATGACTGTTTAGTTCTTGTCACCAGTGGAAAGTGCATTTCTGTTCGGTTGCTTAACGCCCGCAGGTCTTATTTCCTTTCTGTCTTCCTATCGAACTCCTTGACCTGTAAAACACTAGGAGGTATGGTTGTTTGTGTCTTTTCCACTGTCACTTACTGTACCTGCCAATCTAACGTCTGTACCGCATGAAGCGAAAGTTAAGCCATTTGGGTCCAACTTGAGTCAGGGGTCACGTGTATCTGGATGCAACAGTCGCACATACCATTCCAACTTGATTACGGTCAACACGATCAATTGTGGCACTGAAGGATGATAAAGAGCACTAGAGTGTTATGACTGCGAATACAGAGACCAACCGTTTTGTAACCATAAAGGCGCTTTGCATCCACTGGTGATTGTAAATTGGGAATATAGTTGCAACCACTTAAGGTCGCTTGGAAGCCAGCTGTAAGAAATTTATCAATGTTCCGCAACAAAGAAAAAATATGGTGATTATTCCTAACAGATACCGCACTTGTAAGGAGGGGGCAGACAAGCATATATAAGATGGGGAAGTTTTGATAGGAGTCGAACATCACTGAACTTTGTCGAGGCATGATGTAAATTCTCTGTCAACCACTAGTGATCAAAAATCTTGTCCAAATGAGTGAACGATATTCATGTTTTAAAGTTGATTGATAATTCTTGATGGTGAGCCTATTGATTGCATCTGTGTATTACACACGAATGATCATGCACGACTTCGTCGGTGTCTAAATGTCCAACCACTGTTCACTACGATTTACACATGGGAATGTGGATCGTAATTTAAATACTAGCCATTACCATTAAGCGCATTATTGACGAAATCTAACATTTGCGCTGGGACACCAGGCCAGAAATGTGTGAATGATTAGCTGCTACGAACAGGCCTTACGTGATCTTTCAAACCATCAAATACTACTCACAAAGACGGAGTCTGAGAATAATTAATAAATCCTATCCGACGGACCTTGTGCGCACTTTGCGTGAATCAGAAGACAAAAGATGAGACTCTGTTGCCATCATTGTTTTAAGTGTACTAAACGTCCAATTGTACCATTAATATCTGGTGATATTGATTTCACTTCTGTCGTCGAATGATCTGTTAGTCTTTAGAGTTAATGCCAGACTTCAAACCATAAACGATGAATAAACAAGGCAAAGTAAGATTGCCCAAGTGCGGGGTTTATATATATATATATATATATATATATATATATATATGTAAACTGTTAAATGCCACTTTTTTTTGAAACGGTCATTAATCAAAAACTAAGGGATTTCAAACAATTACTACTTTTCCTCGATTAAGAACGGTTCAGGGTGGACAGCTGTTCTATTGTACCATCGGCATAGTCACTCAAGTTTTGCAAAGTGTTGGTGCATTTCATTGGCAAAAATTTATTAGAACGTGTTGCACGTCGAGTATAAGATGTGAGATAGTTTTGCTAACTTTAATCTCTCCTATTCAACTGAGATATTTGGTAAAGAACTGGATCAACTGGTGACTGCTGATATAAACAATCCTGACCTGAGCGGTAGTCACCTTGTATATGGTGTCCTGTTTTTTCAAACATCTGAGAGGGCTGGTTGTTTGTTAGTTGGCCAGAAACGTTTTGTCTTGTTCGCTTGCAATTTTATTTAATTTAGTTGACTGTGAAAAAGTAAGACTCACTTCCTATGCTTATTCCCTGTTTGTGAATCAGTTCTCTTTCTGTTAAACAGTGTTTTTGCACATCCAATGAGAATGTTTTAATGTGCTTGGTCAGACAATAAATAAATAACTTTGGCCCATACTTCACTAGTGTTTTCGATCATCACTTCCATGGTTTCGGTCCTTGCCCCACGTTCCAGTTACAAAAGGCATGTCTGCGTCAGACGTCTCCGGAGTTGTTCTGCTCTATCGAGTGATCCTTGGCATAAGACCGCTACTCAGGGTCGTTCGCCTTCCTGAGTGTGATACATTGACAAGAAATCACCAATCTCATGGTTTAAAGTAACACCATGAAATCTATGCATTGATAGCTCACAGACAACCCCACTTATGAGCGTCAGTTGAATATTGTGTATTCAACGATTTTGGTGTAATGATAGGTTTTGTTCCGTGTTCATGAACATTCACTTCACTTGCTCCAGGTAAATTAGAGCAGCAGAACTAATGAATGACCACTGAAGACACTTAGGTCATCAGGTAAAGCACCATTGCAAAAAGTAAACACACTTTCCTAGGAAACACCAACACTAGATAAGAACATTTTCGCACCGGTTATCTTTTTTTCGAGAATAAGCCTATCGGCACGATATATGGAGAACCTTTGTGAATAAACTTTACGGCAGTCCCGTTGTAACAAACCAGGAAATGCCAACGATTAACGTTAGAGCGTACTCATGCTATTTTCATACTTCGCTCTGGCAAGTTAGAATACGACTATACCTGAGTGCAAAAGCCAGACTAAATATTAATCGATAGCAGTTTACTTATCTGAATTAAGCCACTCCAACACACATCGTCTGATCGCTTGGACATGTAGGTGGTGCACTACAGACAAAACTTCTTACATATGTGAATATGTGAGATATGTCCGAGATTTCATGTAAGAATCTGATCACCTGGAATCATTAGCATAAGCACATTATGAACTAGAGATCGTGCTGCTGGATATCAGAAGAAAGCAGATCGCGCCTGACCAATATTTTGGTGCAGTATCCATCTTAATATAATCTACCTGATGCATATATTAATATGTTACTCGACCATGACAAAGTAGTGACCTCAATATTGTTCAGTTACTTCAAAGTAAGTGCCGTCAACACTTGATCTCCGTGAGTGGTATTCAGTGAGATATAACCTAAATCATCGTTCTTCCATTCAACATTGTTTTATAGGCTGGAGCTTTATTATATAGATCTTATCCAGACGTGGATGATCCGACATTATCACACCACGAGTTCAGTCATGCTGTGGAACTTCGGGAGCTGTAGGATACTGTTAGATTGTCTTTTGAGAATAAATGGCTTGTAGATACTATAGTATTTCTTATCCTAACAAGTGAATTTCCATCATTGTAAAGTGGATACATAATAAACGTAACAAGCTGCAAATAGGAATCCCTGGAACAAGTGATTTCTTTTCGATGTATTTGGAATGCTGCGAAAGATTCTAATGAAACGAGGTCTGTTAAGGTTAACAGAACAGTTACCGTGCCTTATTTTGAGACGACCGGATAGTCTAATCATTACTTGTGAGCAAGTGTGCTTGAGTGTTTTGTAAGTAACAGATCAGTAACAGTATTTAATGTGAAATCCATGGCGCAGTGATCAGCACGGTTGTCTTGTGCAGGTGTGGCTGGAGTTCGAGTTATGGCCGTTAGCAGCACATTCACTACTGGCGAACTCCGACACATTCCAAACTCGAGTCTGATGCTTCTTTTGGAGAGAAACCGACTGAAACAGGAGACCAAATATAAAATCTGCGAAGTTTTAAGTGGTATTCAATTAATATTATTCATAAAATTTTTTAGTGAAGGTTTATTTTCACGGTTTTGTGCTCAGAATGATCCGCTCATGATGAAAAGCTTGTGTGCGATTCAAACGCTTTTTACTGGAAAGGGGTATATTCACCGAAGAATATCTTCTAATCTGTTCGAATGGTGTCTCTTGGTCGGGGTGGTACTTTACCGATTGTTTATTGTCAAGACATCTGCGTATAGCCTTGTGGCGTTTTACACAGTCCTGTCGTCTACTTCATTACACATTTTGAGGTTGTTATCACGTTTCACTAAGAAAAAATACTGAAGACTCACCTGACCGGCTGCTGGCCAGTTTAATTCAGCTTGTGGATCCGGCAGTTGAATCAGAGCCACATTGTTTATCCGCCTCAGAACTGGCTCCTCCTTCAACTGGAATAGTGCAATGTCATATTCCAAATGGCCTGCAATTGTACAACATTTTGGTCAGCCGAGACGTACCAAACAATGAATCAGAATTGTGCAAGATAATGATAGGCGGAGTAATGTGCAAAAGTGTAAAGAGGTGCCACCATTCTTACAACTTATCAGCAATGAGTAACATATACCATTGGTAAGCATGAGACATGCAAGCAACACGTGCCAATCTGGAAGGTGTGTATTGCATTTGAAATTGATGAAATCTCATCCATTTAGTCTACGTCAACACACTGATATTTCGTATACACACGAGTTACTCAGAAGTGTCAGTTCGATCAAAAGCACTGATAATACCCAGTTTATAGTTGATTTATGTTTAATAATATTTTAAACGTTTTTACAACAGCCGTGATTGTAGTTTTCCTCCTGAGGAATGAAAAGCAAACAAGGTGAAAAAATAAAGGTGGACAACGTTAAAGTGATTTGCCACATCTCTCCATTTTTTAAAGTTTCTCATTATTCTCCGGTGCACTACGAAACGAAACAATATAATCATTCCCGTCTTTCATAGATAAATTCCTTCGTATAAAGTCTACAACAGTCTACAACATTTGTTGCGACAGACAAACAAGTCTCATTAGAGAATCGTGGTCTGAATCTCGTTCTGGTATTCTTGATAGGAATATGAAAATTAGACTGGAAGGAAAATGTGGCCACCAAATTTGACGGGATTTCGTGCGACATGCTTATGCTATTTTGCTCCGACACTGTCCGACAAGTCGGATATTGCGGTAAAATGAATCTCGGTTTCCTTTACACCCGCTCTAATGCAACCGCCAGTTCTAGCACCGAACACTACATTTTGGTATCTTGGTAAACTTATGTGATTAACTGTGGGATTAGAATGAAGACTGCCGACCAGTCAGACAATAGCCTCATATCTCAGATGGGGTAAACAAACCATCGAATTTTATGGCACACGAACTGAGTTGTTCTGGTGAGACATTGTAGTCCTTTGTGAATTCAAAAACCGG
>LUCH01009828.1:0-13149 GCA_013368495.1 Paragonimus heterotremus | reverse complement strand
CATTCACAAGGTAATGTGAACCGGCGCGGTGGTACCGGCAAGGCAATTCTCACGTCGCAGTGGGTTTAGAATTTTGGGGACCTCGAAGGTGATCTCACTAAACTAGTGGTTATTCGAACTACGCTTCGTCTACTCGCAACATCTGTCGACAGGCTAGATGAAGAATAGTCGCGTCTGTGATGCAGCGGATGCATATAGATTACGAACATCTTGAGCAACTGATTGGGATGAAAAAACTGGTCACGAAAGCGAGTATTTTGTTAATCAGTTGCTAAGGTACATGAAACATCAAAAACCAAATGGAAGAAAATAACAATCAATCTCGACACTGAGGCTAACAAACTCACCGGTTCCGGGGCAACGACTTATATGAACACGACAAAATAAAACAATCACATCGTGATGGAGCTGAAAAATGCAGACGAAACCAGGGTATAAATAGACAGCGGTTCAGTGGTGGGGAGTAGGGATTGACAAGCTGCATAGGAACAAGCTTCGACAAATGGGCGATATCAAGGTTTGGTATTACATCGAGATTAACGTTTGTGGAGAAATGACTTCTCACGTGCGTGATTCAAAGGGACGCGTCAGTTCATGCCAGAAAGGCTATCCATCACCATCAAGAAGATTCCCCATAATGAGAATAAGAACCAAGGTGAAGGGAATAAATGAAGGCAAGGAGCGTGGCCACCGACTATTGATACTGTTAAGGTATGTTGCATCATTTTTAGATTGTTGTGCTTTGTTTGATTGGTGTTGGAGTGTGGCCCTATGTTTCACTATTTTCTCTAAAACTAAACAGTATTAAGCACCTTTATGCTTACATCAGCTACTGCATCCGTTTCCCTCACTCTTATCCAATATGAGTCATGTACATTTCCAAAATGTCAAGATAAAACATTCTTCTTCCATATTTCTCCTTGAGTAGTTTATAATTCTTATCAATTCAATCAATCATTTTGCTCCGACCCAACCAATGACCATTTGTTTGAGTGAGCCCGATTCCGTTTGTATCGTCCCCACTACTGAGCGATGTCTTATTGTTAAATTTGTTGTACGAGCACATTCGTTATTCAAATTCTGAAAAATTTTCACATTCGAGGTGAGATATTCAATTTTCTTGTACATTAATTCAAACAGTGTCGTATTAAATCCAGTTTCTACGAGCGCCCTCTCATTGGCTGCGTCGAAGATACATTATCTTCTCTGTCGTTAGATGTTGAGAAGAGCATTTTTGGATCAACAGATTAAGCATAATTCGGTGTGGACTTGAGTCGTAAGCGAACGATTCAATACCGAACTTCCAACAAACACATTACAGTCCTCAAACGCTCAACGCAGACAGCTACTTTAACAATTGAGGTATGAAGCCAGTCATTTAACATTCCATTGTACCGTTCAACGCACTGAACCTTGGTTCTCTTTGTTTAGTTTTTCAGAGTGGTAACTGACTTAATTTTAGTTTGTTGGACAGTTTCAACATTAATCGGTTTTCGCAAGAAACAGTAGTGACACGCTGTTAAGTTCACTGGTGGACTCATGTGGAATGTAGTGAAAATCCGGAAATCATGGTCAGTAAACAATAAACCATACAGTACGCAGGTTGCCGTTGATAGGGTGGAACGTTTACCATATGGACCGTAGATGGAAACAGCTATTCCGTAACGTCATATGTGGTCGTTTCCAGGAACTGCATTTCGTTGATCGGTGCCTACCTGGAATACTGACGAGGAAACACACTTATTATATGATTTAGAAGGATAGTTAACCTACAAAAGTGGTGGCAGGGCTTTGTTGATAAACCGCTGATAATTAGTGTGCAACACAATCCAAACGCAATGTGGCCGAGAATTACAAATCCATGAATATTCCTAAAACCATGCGGAGTCGAGTGTTTTTACAAGACGAGAATATGTAGTTCACCATGAAAATTTCGATGACGACAATTACACAACGCAAAATTGACCACGAAGAACAACATGATACTTTGTTCGTGAAAAAGCTGGAAATTTTTCTCAACAGAAGTGAGAATACGAGCGATTTTAGATATAACCGATTTTTCACTTCAACACGACTATTTTACCGAATAAAATCTGTGTTTGTCTTGAAAAATTCATTTCAGTATTACGCGAATATTTGAGAAATAGCTTCTCGTGCCAAACGACCGTCTCTTACTTGTTTCGACCTTCAGACTACGTTTCGGCGTACCAAACAATTGCCAAATTACGTTTTCGTGTTTTCTCAATCGAGGATCGGAAGAGGCAAAAAGTTTTGCGCATGTAGCAAGGACTCTTTCCACTGTATGCCCATCACAATTGTAAAAGCCGGATGTCTTATTATCTGCCTGGAAAACCACTGGGCGTGGTTGTCACCGTCGAAAATTTCAAAACTGTATTTTCTTACGCGTTTCGTGGTGCACTACAGACCACTTCCAAGTAATTTTCTAAGTTCAACAATGCATTCCACCTGAGATTTCGCCGCATCGAATTCTTTTAATTGTCCACAACATACGCCCAGAGCGAATGGTCCCGATTTCAGAGGAAAAGAAGCCTGTCCATGAATAAGCTAGATATGCCTTTTTGACGCGTTAGATGAAGATAACCGTCAATGTTTAGTTGTAACTGGTCATTGGTAAAGTTACTTTTGCTGTGCCGTCAGAGGCGGTAAAAAGCTTTCTTCAGCCCGGGGTGTACATTGGCATTGGAGCTGATGTACTTTTTTGGACACCTTCTAGAAGCACATCCGCGTCTTTGGGTCTTAGAGACGTGTTAGATGATACACTTGCGTTAATCCGAAAAAAACACTGACTGGTGAATGATCCCTGTGCGCAATTATTGGAAGCAGAACGCTAACTCTTCCTTGAACTTTCTGGATCGATCAGCCGCAACGTACAGCCACAAAGGTCTAATCACTCGTCATCAGGTTATCAATGCTTTTAGGGAGTTGCCTGCACCTGAAGTATGTCGATTTACAATGGGCCCCCTGGAAAATTATATTGCTAATGTTCTGGTGGCCGGTAAACTGTCAGCAGCATCTGTCACTTCACATGACAAAGCAACTATGCGACAAGGCTTACTCATGATTGTACATCACAGTTTCTTCGTCATTTCATTTGGCACTCCAAGACTAACACAGACACAAAGGTAATCTCACACTGAACTTTTGGCTGCAACAACAAGCAATTCACGGAAACATCCGCTTCGGATGAAGATAAGCTGTTAATTCTTAAGTTTCACGCATTGTGAATTCAACGTCAGAAGGTCATCTGAACAAGGCTGTTTATGAAATCTCACATTTCGACAAACGTTTGAGATATAGCAACTATGGAACAGCAAACCTGAGGAGAACTCCACTTGTGTAATAGTCATCTGCTACTTCGAGCCGACCAACCCAAAATTACTCATTTGAACCTGCACAAAATTCGAACGTGAGCCCTAATAATGCAAAACCTATTAAGTAAGGCATGTACACTGTTCGTGCATTCGTATTCTTGTTCGCATATTGTGTGGCAGAGTGCAGTCTTACGTACAGAAAAGAACGAATCACCCCAACTCATATAGGGCAGACAGTTCATCTCGCTGGCTATTATGAAACTTTACGGATTACTAATAGGTTCGTACAAACATCACCAGTTCACGTGCAGCAAATGACCTACCATTAAAAGTAAATTGACTGACTTTCGGTTACATTTTTATAACTTAACCAGACAACTATGTTTGCACTTTCAGACATTGCAGAACACTTTCGAAATGCTACCACCACGTTCTGTTGGGCTATGTGCTAAATGAGGGATTGCACTCTACAAAAACCAGACCTTCTGATACAAACAGATAAAAATGGTGGGGAAAATGTGAGTTCGGAGAACACGCGAGGGAAAGTTAAAATGTACACTACGAAGTAGGTCAACAACACGAGAAAACCAAGCACTGCGACACCTACGTCCCGCAAACGGATGACGGGTGGGGTATAGATTTATTAATTAGGCCTGGAATCCGGTCAGCTATAGAGTAGCAGAACAGAGGTTGCCGGAGTTCGGATAGATCGCCGTTCAGCATGCGAGATGAATTCAGCCAACTATTGTTGATCCAACCTTGAAGCATACCGCAATAATGCACAGTGAAATCATTCCTGTGGCATGCGTCTGTGTCGGGTGTGCACAAGAGAAGTAGTCAACGGAAAGATATACAAAAGAGAAACTGGTAATTACAAAAGTGAACAGAAAAATGGCCTACGGATAGCGCCAAAGGTATTTGACACGCGCAGTAGAAGATTTCTTTCGAAGGCTGGGTCAATATAATGTTACACAGGCGGATGCCATCCGGCCTGCTAACCTAAAACTGCTGAGGGTAACTTTGGCATGTCATAATGTTTGCGATTTCAGTCAAAAAGGCCAGGTTATCGGAGGATTAGAAGATGCCACCGATGCTTTTTTTACAAAGGACAGAAAATGGAGGTGACCTGAAATTGCCCACCGGTGAGCCTATCATCAGCAGTATTGAGAATCCTTCAGTGAACTATCGAGGAAAAGGTGGGACAGCACGTTTTTAATCGTGACGCAGCACAGATAAAGGTCTTGCAGACAGACCTGCTGCCTCTCTTGGGCGAAATTCCTCAGTCTATGAACAGTGGCCAACGTGCTGAAGCCCTCTACCTGGATTTCGGAAGTCATTTGACACCACTGATTTCCACGACTGACTTATGAGGCCAGAATCCCCTAACGTAGCTCCAGGGTTACTCACACTGGATAAAGTCTATTTTTATGATACAGGCATGTGGGCAAGTTCAAGGAGGTAAATCCTTTACGGAGGCCCTTCCGTTTCAACGTTTCCTGTAGTTTACTTTTGGATCCGCCACCCTTTCGTCCAAATGACTGATCGAGTTTGGAGATCTGAGTTAGGTCTCGGTCTGTCTGTGGGTGAAGTACAATTAGTGGTGTGTCCGGCAATGACTCTGATGCAGCATTACTTGTGCGCGCTGCGTTTGTGGACTATCCGGAGATAATTATTATTTGATGCAAATACGCGTAGACAACAGCTAGAAGCTGAAACTGATGTTGTACTGAAGAGTTTGAGAGGTGTTGAAATGCTTGGCGGCATTCAAGGGCGGCTTGCTTCGTAGACTTCTGGATCAAAGTAGGCATGGACTACAAGACATCAAGTCAATGCTGCTCGAATTGCAAACCGAACATGAAGTGTGCCCAAGAGAATTGCTGTATTTTGTGACCCAGAAGTTCTGTTTCTTCTACACCAGAAGTGCGTTTGATCAAACATCCAGTGATGCTCACAAGCGTGAAATGCCTATGTGATAATAGACCGGCAGGCTTCTGAGATGATACGGCCTACACTTTGTGAACCTACAGATTTTGCGGGCCACAGAAAGCCTATCTTAGCATGCAAAACTTTTCCCGCAACCACTGTCTCTACAAGAAAGTTGGCAATGGCTAACTGAGTGAAGTGTTTAGTCACAGGAAAAAATTATCAGGTGTCGGTGGGCGCCCGATGGTTCCTAATGGAAAATCTCCAGTGGAAACCCATGGTAATACACCGTTCCAAGCCCCGCATGGGAACCGTGCGCGGCCAGTGCGGGCCATTGTAAGCCAAATGTTGTTTCTCATGCGCGACGCCTTTCATTTCCCAGCCAAACGCGCATTCTGAACAACTCGTCTGTTGAACAAATACTGTTCGCTAGGGTTGTCGGCATTAAATTTCCCACTTTACTTGTCAGTTTGGCCGGAAAGTTTGCCAAGAATTTTAGGAAACTGGCATCCACGTAGAGATTACCACGCGCCCAAAAACATCGCAGTATTCAATAGATACCTTATTCAGCACAATCGGGATATCGCGGCTACCCTCAGGGACGCCCGCGCGCTCTCTAAGCTCAAGTTGGATTGTGCCTCCATCACATTACAGTTGTCATCGACGATACTGTCAAGTCAGCAGTAATTACGTCAATCGACTTGCCCAAACCTTGCGCATTCTTTTGGTCCCCCAGAACGTTGCGTGAACATTTCAGCGAGGTATCAACGACGTTCCGAGGGGTTTATATCTTGACTACTCTTATGTGGATGATCGTCTGGTGGAAAGCTGCTCTGAGTGAAAGCATCAAAACCATCTGCGATTAATGCTCGAACAATTTGCAGTTTGCAACATCACTGTTGAGGAAAAGTACGCCTCTAGCCAGCCAGCATTTCGGTACGGTGGACAAGATAACGCACAGTACAGCATTCGTCTTCGACAGGATGCTGTCTATTTGAAACTTATCCTTCCCACAGCGTTCGCTGCTGTCCGTCGTTTTGGCGGCGCGGTCAGCTACCACCGCCAACTTTTCCCATATTGCGCGCAGTTAGTGCAACTTCTGATCGTCCTACTCCGTGGCCATCCTAGAAGCACCGTTCAGCCATCAGATTCAGCTGTCGACTACGCTGATCGTATCGAGGATGCGCTAGTTGCTGCAGTGATGCTACATCATTTCAGTGTAGACGCCGCCAACAGCTTGACCGTGGACTCGTCAGACACAGCTGTATGCACCATACTTCAATAATTTGCCGATGGACTTCCAAGACAGCTCCCTTTTTTCCGGGCGCCCATTGCTTCTAAAAACTAAGTACACCACGTTCCGTCGTAAGTTACTAATTAATTATCCAGCGGCTCGTTTCTTTGGCACGCTTTCGAAGGTTGTCGGTCTGATTTTAGCCGACAGCAAATCACTGACACATGCTTCCGCAGTCGATGCGTGTGTCCTACGTCTCGCAAAGCACGCCATCTTGACTTCATTCCGTAACTTTCGACAGACTGTGATACACTTCCTACAGCAACAACGCTGTCAATGACACTCTATCACGCGTATCAAAACTTGTGGGTCACGACGCCAACGATCCATCACCTGTGGCCGGCGTGAAACGTACAGAAAATGATTACCGCGCGTTTTTCCAGCAGTCATCGTCGCATCTGTTGAACCTACCACCATCGACCGCACGCGAAACGGTCTCGTGCGGCACTTCGTCCGGAGATCCTGTCTAGTTACGATATTGGCTTTCTGACGTCGCGTGTTCGACACGCTATGTGGCATCGTACATCTTTAGCGCTTTAGAGCCACAGACAAGCTTGTTTCTAACAGGCACGTCCGGATCGGTATGCACAGAGATTTCTGCACTTGGGCACCACTTTGCTTAGCTTGTCAGCAAGCTAGAGTCCATCTATTCCTGTCAGCCCCGATTGGTCAGTGTTCTTTTACCGCCCCACCAGCACACTCCCATGTGAATATCGTGGTTTTTCTGCCACGTCCCAATGGCAGGAACTACATACTGACGATGATAGATCGCATCACTCTGTGGATAGATACTACTATTATATCTGACGTCAGTTCGAAGATCCTAGCACGCATTCGTCGACCTTTGGGTGACATCAGCGGTGGTAGATACACTTACGGCCTCATCGCGCATTTGATGGCTCAATGCTGAGCCTCCCTAATTACTTTCGCGTACCAGCGTCATTTGGTGTTGGTCGAACCCTTCGTTCAATCTGCGTTGATTCTCTTAATTATCGATATTTTCACTTAACGTCTGATGTTCATTGCGCATACGTGGGTACCGTTAACATAGTTCATATTCGTACCACATCTCCACTTCAGGTTAATTCCACTTATCTGTTAGATGTTTATCTGAAGAAGTTTAATGGCATCTCAGGTGATCACTGTAAATTCACGAAGAAATTTCAATATTTTGTTGAGACTATAGTGGAAGGTTGTGGTCAGCGAGTGTCTTGTTTTTTAAGTTATTTTCGAGGGAGCTGGAGCTGGGGTGTTGAAAACTCTTTTGGGCAACCAGATCTTGGGCCGACAATCTTTTAATCAAAGCCCGGTAGCTTCCATACATTGCGGATGGACTGACGTTGTTGTTCGTTCAAAATAAAAGTTACCACACTGCTCCCGGATAGATGGGCTAAGAATCTGATTCAATTTCTTCAAACACACTGGAACAGAATGAAAGTGGGCCACCTGCCAGAGTGTGATTTTAACAGGCTGAGAAAACACAGGAGATTAGCACGCAAGGTCGCTGACCGGAATTTGTTGGGCCTGCCCAGCCTAAGCACCGCTAATATGCCCGGTCTAGTCATAAGCCATGAAACACGCGGTAAACAAGCTTATAACCCGTGCTTTGTCATCAGTCTAGATGAGACAGTATTACATGGGTTCTCCAACGATAGTACACCAGTGGGGTGCAGGATGGTAATCAGTGATGTCCAGTTAGTCAAACTCGTTTGTTCCAACTGTGTAATATCAGCCTTGTTTCTGAAAATGTCGTGGGAAGTTTAGTGTTTTGACCGGATGTTTCGGTGCGCATAAGTGTATTGCGATTGCATCTGCGACGACCAGCAAACGACCTTTGACCCACTCTCTTCGCTCTCCACAGGAACGATAGATCGGTTTGAACAGATCGGCCGGATTAATCGGATAGTTTCATTCGACCAAGTGCGTAGCGACCGCCAACGAGTAGGCCTTTATAGATCGTTGAGTTAACAACGCAGGATGATATTCCTAGTGACGTTCGGATTATCATCTTGTTATACAGCAAATGTAGCTTGTTCTAAAATAAGAAGCAAACAACAAACACAAAAAGAATGCATCATAAACAGGCAGTATGTCTTTCATTCAGGTACGCAAATAACAGTGTGGAAGTGAATCAAAAGCATAAATTAACTGCAGAACAGATTCTGTTGTCCGCTTTGTTAAGTCTCGGTTGTATTTCAGCATTTCTATTGCCTTTAGATGGTAACCAAATATAGAGTTTTGTCTACAGTTTGCGGCATTATCTTCCATTTTGCTAATTAGCACATGCTTACCAGTGAACTAATCTGGATAACACTCTTCAGGGGTGTGTTAAGTATAAGCCGTTCTTCATGACCTATATTGTCATACGAGCATGTTTTCATGGTTCTCTCTAATGAACGCCAGACCAAGTCCTTTTGTCTTGAATATACTAGACTGTCTGAATTGGCAGACTGTCCTGAACAGGCTGCTTCACAATATAATTCACATCGCACTGCATTGACCTCACGACGTTACACGAACAAATCGGGAAACGCCATATCTATGGATGATTCGGGTTACGTAATGAAGCGGACATTTTTGTAGGCACATTTGAGATTTATTTGTGTTTTATTGAGACTATCTGATCTGCAGATGGTACCATCTACATAACGGTTATAAAGAGCAAACGACGTTCACATAATCTGTTAATAAACTACTTTCAAGCTTTGCCACAAACATGTCGGCTAACGAAGAGCCTGACGGTGACCACAGCGCAACCTTGTCCCATTTGGTTGTAAAATTTGTTAAAAAACCTAAACTGGACGCTTAAAGCGCGGCGATGAAACGACGGCTTTAATTCATCTACCAGTGCCCTCACGTTTGTGTAATTGCTCAAAATATACTGCGCCAGAGACTCAATTATCTCGTTTAGTGGAACAGTTGTAAAGAAAGACTTGACGTCAAGCGAGAATAAACGCAGTCCTTTCTGGTTCCGTTTGTTTCGCAGCGCGCTAAGATGACTTAAGACGGATGTATACAAACTGCTAGAGGGTAGTATTGATAACCGCGCCAACGTCTGTCCAGACGTACCTGCAGGGGGATGAGAAACATGCCACCGAAAACCAGGATTTCGTTTCCATAAAGTCCTGTCTTGTGAAATTTGGCCTGTGCAGACCTCAAACAGTTTGCATTGTCTATGTAAGAAACCACTTAATCTGACGAGACATAGACTACAAATGATTTTCCGTCCTGTCCTGTAACCCCCTTGGGAAGTATGGATGAGCGGAAGCACCGCTTTGGCAAAGTTGGGTTCGGAAAGATTGACCAAATGGAAGTTGATGTGCTGGGTGTAATGACTCAGAAGTGCACCGGATACGTGATCAAAGAGTCAGTGGAATGAAACAGCCCCATGCGATTCAAGAACTTGATGATATGTGTATTCCCAGGTGGGCAGGACCCAATGAGATTGCGAAGAGACTTTGAACTGCATGTCTTTTCTGACGTATCTGAGGTAAGATACGGTGTGGTTTGCGTTCGCTTCTGTGACGATATTGGAAGGCGTTTTTGTGTGCTGTCGCTTTCCAAAGTTCGAGTGAAGCCTTCCAAATCAACTTCTGTTCCTCGACCCTAGCTGGCCATGGCCGTATTCACCGTTCATTTGTTCCGAACGATTCGCTGGTTACTGAATGTTTTTTTCAATGGAATAAATCTTTAGACAGATTCGAGGGTCTTACCGCGTTATATTGACGACGTCGCTGCAGGGTTCGACAAATTGTTCTCAAATGAGTTGTCGTAAATCCATAAGCATCTGACCCACGGCAATAGGAACATGCAGTTAGTTGATAATGCGACGTAAAATGCACCGCCGTAGAGAGTATACATAATGTCCAAAGGTAGCTGCTTAGTCTGGGGTTGTTCAGGTCACCGCTTGATTCATAAATCGTCAAATTTAAACTAGCTGAACCTGCAGAGGATTTCGCTTCACGAAAAGCTGCATTACAGTTTCAACGGATTACTATCGCTTTGCTACAGCTATTCTAATTGGCACAAACCGTTGAAATCCACCAATTGGTTGAATCGTTGCAGACCCTTCTGGATTTGATGGATATTAGTCTTTAAGGGGCACAAGAAGCCTAGGCTGCTTGACGCTAATTCAACTGCAATTGGCCGAAGTGGATATTTTGCATCTAGTACAGCTGGGAGCTTTTTCTAGTGAACCGCTGACTTCATTTAACTAGTTGTGTCACGCGAAAGGGAGACTGTGAGAGGGAGCCGCTTCTGTGGGGCGCATCCTGTTGTAACCGACCGTCTTCGCCGAACAAATAGAAGACTATCTACTCCACTTCTGGAATTTGATGCAAAATTTTATGTAATATTTCTCAGGATGCATTACTTAACAGGCATTATTATCCAATAGTTTCATCTGAGGGCAGGTCATGCTCTGAAATCTCCCGTGCTCGCACCACTGCCTGAGTGGCTTTGGACTCTGCACGGTACCGTGACGAGCAAAAACATCACGGGTCGTTGTGCTGTTTGCCAGCGCCAGAATGCGGTAACTGGCGAACATTTGGTGGTTCTACTATCATCTGTGAGAGCGTTGCCTGGTTGGCACCTCTTTTCAAACGTCCGTTTGGATTATTTTTGTCTAGCCGAATTAAAAAGAGGTCGTATAGTTCGTAAAGGATACTTCGGATATTTACGTACTTGAAAGCAAGGACAGTCAACATAGAGGTAGTGCGGTCCATAAGCACCAAACCTTTGCTTGTGTCGCTAATTCGGTTTGTCAGAGGAAGAGGAACACTAACTGCACTTCTTCAGACTTTGCGGGTGTTAGCAGTAGTCATCAGTATTTTCATTTGAAGCTGGGCCACGATTATATAAATGTTACACTGCCACGAACAGTTATCATTTGGCATCACAGTCAATCACGTGTTGGCCACAGACGCGGAAACTGAGAGCGGCCGACCAGAACTGCTAAGGGGGTTCTGAAAGCGGTATGTGTAGTGTAGGCGTTTGGAAACAAACTGTTAATGTGACTAGTTGAAACAGAACGAAGTATCAATAATCGCGTCGGTGTCCGGAGACGCTGATTTTGCCTTTTGTAGCCGAACGGCCCGTAACTTCCAGGGGGCGGTTCCGAACTGAAACTTACAGGAACCTTCACTAAAAATGCACGGAGCGATGCAAACAGACCGATAATTCAGAAAAACTAAATAATGGAACATATTCCAACTTTTCAATTTCGACAAAAGTGGTTAAATCAGGAACGTATCTTTCGGATAGGCGACGCAATGCTCGCAACGGCCGGTGCAACCCCGAAAAACCATTACTCCATCAGCTTCATTGTGCAGTGTTTCTCCGGTTCGGACGGACTAATCGTACTGTTTGTGTGAAAACTGAAAAAGAGGTTTAGGGCGTAGTGTGCATCGCCCGCTTCTTCTGGAGTGTATTCTGAACCAAGAGGCCAGTAGGCAGAAATATATAGGTCAATAGGTATTCCCCGTATTTCACATATCAGTGCTGCGAGACGGACTATGAAACGTTCATGCCGTGACAGGCTGCCTTGGGTCTTAACCTACTTTTAGTTGCATGGTGGTAGTCCTGGCTGACAGCCTTCACCCGCAACACATTTACGTCCGTCGACCCAGTGACCATACCGGGATGCACGTAGAACTTCCTTCATGATCAAGAGAACACCTGACATATAGCAGCCCTCTATGTTGAAGTCATAACAGGAGCGATGTATTTCAAACGCTTACAAACGGCCTAGTCGTGGGTGAGCCAGAAACAACTAGTATTATCCACAAAGCACAGATAATGTGGAAGAACCTCAGCATGTTGTGTACCGCGTTGAGGCCGAATTTTTTGGAAGGTTCTTCTCGGATACTTCTAGTACTTAAATTTTGCACCCGGCCACACTGTGTACAACACCGTCTTAATTTTGAAACTCGTGCGTGCTGTTTAACTTTTCTGAAAGACACCTTATAGCCCATTTGCTTTTATTTCACCCGCTTTACCGAGGGCGAACGTTTTTTGTTTTGTTTGATTTACCAGAGGGGTTTGTAAGGTGTTTTGAAGATTGCTTTCGTTAAACTTATCCAAATCTATGATCTATTGGTGCATCTACGGCACAGTTTCACAGCTGATAGTAAGTGTCAGGTTTGAGACATGCAGCCGTTTGTTTTGATTAACAAATATTACCGTATAAACCTCGATCAAATCTTGTTCTGATATCGGTAGTCGTTGCATGTCTACGCATTGCCCGAAGGCGGTTTAATTGTAACTGTCCTAGATATTCAAACTGCCTTCAAAACGCTTCTTTGCTATTAAGCAAATTGATTGTAAAGTAGCGAAGTTGATGTAAGGCTTTCCGCAGTCTAGTTACAGAGGGAAGTGTGTTAACTTTAACTTTCGCGCTGAAGCCATCAAATTGCTTCACTCACAGATCGCCAACAGAACGGTATGTGTCAGTGAGTCCACAAGCCAAAGACAAAGAGTAAGACTTGATACGTTTTGCTTTCACTCGTTTGAAGCTTCCGTGATCGGTGCCAGCTGAGCGAGTGAGGTTACCGTTGCAAGTGTAGTGGATCTAAACGCTATATACAACTCAGGAGTGAGTGA
>LUCH01009827.1:3022-14503 GCA_013368495.1 Paragonimus heterotremus | reverse complement strand
GCCATCTTGTCCATGACAAACGTCTTCACCGCAGTGTGCTTACCCATCACTTCTCGAAAGACCTCGAACAGCTTACGTAGCGAATCATACTTCCCACTACGAACGTAACCATACATCACGGGTCGACCGTGTTCCATACCACCTGTCACCAAGAACTGATATAACTTCCAGCTTCGGAAGTATGAGGAAATGCTCTGTGGCATACTTGTGTCTGTTTGTCCCGTGGTTGGCATCCACCTTCACAACATGCGGGAAACGTCGAAATAGTTCAATTTGCATTCGTTGGGCAAAGCAGATATGCGTATACCTGTTGCCTTCACCCCGCATGGTGCGCACTACACCAGTCGCACTGATTACCGACAATACCTCTTTCAAGATTCTCTAACGTTCTGTGTCGAATCATACAGCAGACTCACCTGACATTGCAGGCTTCAAGTTGCGGCGGATGTTTCAAACATCATCGGTCGTAATGAACTTTCCGTAGACATCAGCCACTTATTGCTTAATGTCGGTAGTTGGTGTATTATGTTGAAACAGACTCCTGCATTCATTCGCCTCACTGACAGTGTGTCCACGATTAATAGGATGGGACTCATACAGCAAAAGATTGAGGGGGTGGTTGTGACCCAACTCGAAAGAGCTGACAACTAGACAGGCATTTCGTCGGATCACATTAAATCTTGATCTGCAACAAGTGTCGCGAGAACTGATTTGTTAAAAATAACAACAGTCAACCCACTAACCAGGTCGCATGCCCCTGCGTGCACTCCTACGCCTTTCATATTTCATACAACAATAAAAATTCTTCAAGGTTTTCAGGACAACATGAAACCTTACCTTGTCGTACTTCAAGGCAGTTTTCGACCTACGGCTTGTCCCACGCACGACAATAACGTCCAATTCATCCATATACTTCTGAAGACACTCCTGGAACTGTGAGAAGGTGCGAAATTCACGATTCTGAAACATCGCCTTGAAAGTCCCAATATCATCAATTTCCTACCATTTAGAATATAATCAAAACAATAAAACAATGAATGAAAGGAAATAATAATATTATAAATTGAGCATTACTCCCGCATCCTTGTATTGAAATCGTCACACGCAATCCACCACAGGAGCAGCAGCCATACCGAATTTCGAAAAGGATGTGCGATAACGCCGTTTTCAATTAATGGTCAATTTAAACAAACATATCAACTCATGACGCAGTATTCGTCGATTTCAATTTCTGCAACAGATACCACGCTACCAAAGCCGGGGTTTGCTTGAAAAAATATTTTTCCAAAGGGCGAAAGTTGGGGAAATCATGTTCTGCAACTAGCATGCGTGGTCGACCCCTATGTATATAAGGGATAAATATGGACGGACTGTCGAGCTTGCAACAAAACAGCAAACGACGGACTTATGTATTCAGGTCACTAGCACGTTTGGCTCAACTTAGCAGTGTGTTGCAGTCGCGAGTAAAGCACGGAGAGCATTATACGGACTAAAATCTGCGATAGCTAAACCATGTCCAGCAGCATTCATTCTATTATACTCGGCCATAGTTCGATCATACCTGGAGTATTGTGCCCAGGCTTCGTCACCGTATCTAAAAAAAGGACATAGCTGTCTTCAAAAAGGTATAAAAGCTCGCCACACGTATGGTATAGTGTATGAAGTGTCAAAGTTACCAAGACCGACTAAACTCGTTCAACTTAATTTCGTTCGAACGCCGGCGGGTAATAGGAGACCTTATTGAAGTGTACAAGATTGTCCACTACACCGGCACAAATCCCCTGGAATGTTAGTTTGTGATACGTCAGGAGAGAGAATCAATAGAACATGTTGGCGATCAAGAAAACAAGATCACTATTGGTAGTTAGATTTAACACTTTCATAACCGGGTGGTCAACTCGAAGAACAAACTACCTGCAAAGATCGTGGAAGCTTCCAGCGTAGATGTAATCAAGACAGAACTAGACAAATACTGGAACAATCTTTTTCCCACTTGGTACTAATCAGAAAGTGATTTGCTCTTGCTGTTCAGGTCAACCTGGATTTGTCATCTGTTTCTTCCACCTCTACACTCAGACCATTACCGAAAGCATCCGCATCAACAGAAAACACAGTCTGGTCAATCTCCGGATCACACCAGTCAAGCATCAAGACGTCAACAGACTGAAGCGTTCATCAAGTCCTGGATTTTGAATTGAAATTGAAATTGGATCACTGAAATCAACGACTCATGCCATCTTTCATTGAACAATGAACAGTGAGCTTGAATGTTACGGCAATAACATGGTAGCCAGAAATTAAATTATGCTGTGCAAAGGCACTCAATCCATATAACCGTGAAGAGGCTATTGGAACTATTCTCGTTGTACTTTTTTTTGAGCCGCTGAAATCGCTTAATTGCACTCGTGTTGCAAGGTCATCTTAGGCGGTGTTTTTTACTTTCCCCGAGGAATATGTGCAGGCATGTAAGTTCCTGGCATTGGTTTTCATGCTTCCAAATAGAACACCGGGCGACGTTAATTTTTTTGCCTAACTTTAGATTTTCTGGAACGTGATTTCTTCGACTGATATTCTGACTGGCCTTATTATCTGACTCTCTATGAATGTGCTGTGACCGTTTTTATCAACTATGCGTTTTTCAGCAACACTACAGCATTCAGTTGGCGTTCATGTTATAGCCTTCTTGAGTCGTCCTTTATTTTCGAAATCGTCTTCGTACATCACAGGAACTTATAGTACCGATTTATATTCTGGACGTCAAACGAAATATTCAGACCATCTGGCTCCCGTTCAACACAACCGCCTGTAAATAGACACAAATCCGTCATTTAAGCTGCATAGGTCACTTACCAGGGAGCGAAACACTGGGTATCTTCGTACGCTAGCACGATTTGAGCATAATTGTCTCATGTTACCTTAGTCTTTCACTCGACAGCGTTCAAGTAGTTGACATACTGTAGTGGTCAATACGAGTTACTGAATAGACTAGGTAAATGCGAGTGTACCTCATTAGGCTATCGGTGGTAATGAGACAAACGAATGAGACAAACAGTTACAAGGTTCCAGCACGTTACGGTAATCAAAAGGATTTGACTCACAGGAAAGTTTTCACAAGTGTTCGAGATGACCACCACAATATTCCAAATTACCAGTATCCGGAAGTGGATAATATCACAGAGTTGCCGTGGACTGCTGAAGCGTGATCCGGGATGCGACGATGTTCGTAGTACAACGGAGCTAAAAAGTTAAGTGACAGATCCGTGTAGTATTGTCAAATGACTGCGCAACGGAGAGAAGAGCAGACCGATGTGCACAAAATTTGTATTGTATTACAGGGTCACTTTTGTCAATTTGAACAACATGCAAAGGTGATACAAAAGGTTGTTGTACAGAAATAAAGCATCGTTTGTAAACAGAATGAGGAAATCTCTACAATACCGCCTCGGTACTCGGGTTAGCCACCAAGCTGTTTGGACGGTTTCATTATTATGTCCGCTTTGCTGGTACTCCCCTATCTAGAGCCAAATGTTCGAGATTGTCGTCCTTGTTTCGTGATGGACATTGCTCTTGGTGAAAAGGTACAACGTAGTGCAAGTTACGACACTACTTTTTCTACTCTGCCGAAGTGGGGTACGCGGACTGGGGCAATTATCAGTGAGCTACCGGCTTGTTCTCTTACTTTGGGGCATGAAGGAGGTTCAGGACTTCACCTTCGATGTTCCCAAATCAGGATGTTGAGGTGATGAATGTTGTATCACGGCAGGCACGAATGGCATTAATATGGATGATGTTGGAGGAGCACAAGTGGTGTCAACTATAACGGAAGCTGTTCGGTAACTAGTCACACGTTCAATCAAACTTTCCGGTAAACAGACACGCGGTCACTCTCATTGGTACTGGTGCTTCAAAGCCCGAAGTGCGTTATAGTCATACTGCATCAGGTTGGAAGAAGATTCACTTAACTGCAGTATGTGCGCGTCGAACTCTTTTTTTGAAGAATTCACGTCAGTTGTTACACTGTGCAGTAGGGATTTTCAGTGTGCGGAAACTCGTATGGCGTCACTTTGCTACAACCGATGGGGCTGACCTCGGAGGGCAAAGATATCTGATACTAAAAACAGTTCTCCACTTTGATATCCCATATCACAAAGGATTTGAAACATCATTGGGATATCCCCACTCAGGCACCTTTATTTTAAGGAAAATCGACCAAGCTTCTTCAGATGCTTGATATGTAGAAGAGGGCGAAGCCCATAAACACTGTTGGTTGAAGTCCACATATAAAACATCCTTAACAAAGATTAGTGCGCTAGCCTAAATATTAATTTAGGAAAATGGTCTTACAGACGCTTAGTGAACAGTAACAAACAGAATGTTCCAAGGACAACTGTATGGATACATAATCTCGAGTTGGTCCCTTTTGCCAATGAGAGATACAGAGATACTCTGAACTATCAGGGTCTCCGATGATGACAGTTTTGAGATACATTTCACTATTAGTTCTCGCTTGCGGCTGGCCACTTATGTCACGGATGATTTTGCTCGTGTGCCTACTTTCCAAAGCTTGCATTTCAAGTCGTTGAATAGTAGATACTTCTCAGCGGATCATCTTTGCAAGGTTACAAGTTCGCTCTGCAATAGGTGTCCGTCCTACATGCACTAAGTGGGTCGCCAAGTTTAATAGGCCTCTACAGAAAACAGAGGACAAGGGCTTACTACGGATGGCAAAACTGATGAGCAGGATGGAGAACGCGGATCCGAGAATGGATCCCTGAGGTATGCCTGTAGGAGTTGGATTCTAATGAGACGTTGCACAGTTGAATTCGACCTTAAATCGACGCGAATCTAGGTAATTCCGGAACCACGTCCATATGTTACCGACTGTGTCAAAAGTTGGTAGCTTTCTCACCGTCTAAATCCTTCGTGAAATCGAAGCAAATAACACCCACGACAACATTTCTGTTAGCAACTTTTTTCCAATCGTCCATCGTCGCAAGTAGATATGAAGTGCACGAACAACCTCGTCAAGAACCGTTTTTGTCACTACTATACAGTTTGTTATCCTCTAGATATCCAAAAGAATTTCCATTACTTTGGAAATGGTATAAAGCAATATTGTAGAACGGTAATTGGATACCTCTGTCCTAGAGCCTCCTTCGTAAATTGGTATGACCACCGGGCGTTTCCATGCCTTTGGAGTGGTAGCTATCTTCAAGGAATGCCGGAACAGGGAGAATAGCGAAGGAGCTAGCTCTAACGCACAAGTCTTCGAGGCCGCATTGTTAGTATCGTCCCTACCTGATGATTTCCCCAACGAAAGCCTTTTGAGTCTTTGACGTACTTGTTCTTCTAATAGAGACTGGCGGTCCATCGACATTGTAGGGTTGACTGTCACGAGCTGCACTGCGGAATTCCCCGAACACATTAAATTACTGGGTACATAGAGCCCCCTCACTTTTAAGGTTGGAGGTGGTAAGATATGCGTTGTGGATATTAGTCACGTCAGCTGATGCGGAGAACTTTATCTCCACTAGACGAAACGAAATTTTGGGTGTTTGCATATGACCGCTGCTTCGATGTGATTAACTTAACTGTTTGATTTTGTGCATAGGATCCTCCATCAACGTCAACTTCTTCCAAGAAAATACTTATGCCTCGTGAAAATAACTGTCATTAGAAACTCGCCAAAGCTGAAACATCCATTGAGCTATTTGTCTGGCAAAGGAGACTTTTGACTTCTTGATATGCCAAATCTGAAACAACCTTCTTGAGTTTGTCCCAGCAGCGTTATCAGTAGTTGCATTCATACACAAACTTAACGTACATCTTCGGGACGTCAACTTAAATATTCAGAGAACTTGACTATCAGAATCATTATGGTGAAATGAAGACACTGTTAATTTCTAACTGTTGATGCTAACCGGCTGTTTGCATTATGTTGCAGCGCGATTGCTGTATGCTTGATAGGTAGCCTTTGGGTTTCTATTCACATGGTTTTCCTCGGATTTGCTTTTCCGTAATCTTTCTGTTGCCAACCCACTGGGACGGAAACATAATTTCGGCTTGTCTTTTTCCCTCAACCGCCCAGTACATTCAGATTTGCACAATTTTTTTTAGATTCCTATATTCTGAAAGTTTTCTATGAATCATTTAATCGTCCTCCGTTATAACAAAGATATGTCTTCCATAGTCCTAGGTATGAAAAACAAAAAGCGACTGTTGTGTGAAGCAACGGACTAGATAATTGCCAGCGACGAACGCGTGCATTGTTTAGCGTATATGTACTGGAAAGGTTTAACTTGTCGCAACAGCAGTGTGTCGAGTGCACTTCATAAAATTAGGTGAGTACAGGGGAAGGTCAAGTAAACAACTAAAATGATGTGGGATAAATCAGGTTTATTCTTCGAATCTTTTCGAGAATACCATTATAGCCAGAAGCCTGAACTCTGCCTGATCGATTCTCGCTCGCACCGAAACACATGAGAGGTTTCTACCTTCGTTCCGGTCTGAATTAATGTTCGGGTTCAGCCTTTACTAGTCTAGACGTTCGTCAACGGTTGTGTAACTGCTTCTAATTCCGGGCTGTAGCTCAGTACTTTATTTTGATACGGTACAACGTGGCAGTTACCTTGAACACATTTTACCTCAACACTGCACTTAATATGTATATCAAGAGAAGCAGTCGCGTGTTGTCTAAACCAGCACTTCTTCTGTTTAGGGCTGCTTGTCGGTTAAAAGTGAGTGCCATTCATTGTTGCATTGTCACCGTTGGTACTAAACTGTATTTGTGACACGCAGCTAGGATATCTTGCGTAGCTCCTTTGTCGTTCATTGATGTATGTGCTTGCGTATATGCAGTTCTATGTGTGGCCGCAATTTCATTCTAGTTGAACATGCGCAGTCTTAAAATTCCATATGTTGATCTTTGACGTTTTTATTCTTTTGTGCATCATCTTGTGTTAGGGCGATTGTTGTAAGAAAATGATACCTGTATAGGGGGAGGGGAAGGAGGCACATTCAAGGTTAAATCTCTGCTTATGTTTATAGGTAGCTATCGTTTGTCAATGATCACGTTAGGTTTTACATTTACCTCAGGTAATTTTATTAGTTCGATGGCGTACAATATGTATACTCGCGAAGTTAAGCACATTTTAACTCCTGATAATCAATTGTTCGGGCTAACCAAGAGTTATTAAGCTTTTTTTATTTATCTCTCTGAAATAACAACACAACGTTGATGATACAGCGCACCTTATATTGGGTATTTTCATCGTCTTTACTAGACCAATCTAGACTAATCTTTTACTAATTTTTAACCCCCTTAGTAGCGTTTTATTTTAGGATAATCCACATAACTGTTGAGGTGAGCGGCGGTTCGAACCACCTCTTTGTGATGATGATGCTAGATCACATTATTGTGGTAACTGCGGAATGCACTGATATATGCAGTAACTAACTCTTGTGACTATTCCCAGGGAATGAAAGTTTAACAGTTCAACTTCGACTAAGGGATCGTACTTGGATATTCGGACATTCTTCCGATATAGTACTTGTCCGGGCGTAACGAGTTACTGAGGCAGACTGGTTCTCGCGGGCGATTTTCGATTATGCAGAAACATGTGTTCATGAGGAATAGTGTTGGTAGCAGTACACAGCAACGACTTGATAGCGTGCAGTGCGTCCGGAAGCACGTACTCTCACTGGTCAACATTCACTGCTTTGGAATGCAGGCAAAGAGAAGCAGTATTCTATATAGTGCCATTGGGTCTTTCAACTTGGCCGTTGTTTGTGGGCTATAACTCGTGGTCCTGCTAGTAGCTACACCCCGATCGTAAAGGAATTCTCTCAACTCCTGTGACATAAATGTAAATCCTCGATCGGAGTGAACGAATGGGGGCATTCCAAACATGGAAAAGAGGTCGGCTAATTAGATAATGACAGTGGATGCAGACATATCTGGGCAGGAAAAAGCGAATGGGAGGCGGGAGAATCCGTCAATTACAGTTAGTCTGTAGTGATTTTGATTGGAAGAGGAAATTGGTCCTTTGAATTCAATACTAAGACGTTCAAAGGGCTGCGTCGCTTTATTTAAAAGACTATTGGAAAGACTACTATTTTGGTTTTAGTTGAGAACGGACGGAACATTGTTGAGTAACAGACTTGACATTGTCTTGAGAAAAAGGCAGATTCTTTGTTCGAACGAAATGAAACAAACGAGTAATTCCGGGGTAGCAGAGAGAATCATGGAGCTTTTTAAGATAATCGGTAGACAAAGTTTGTGCACAAAATGCTCGAGACAGAATATCGGCCGCAAGGTTATCTGAACCAGGGCGATGTACAACATCATAAGGGAATTGAGATAGTTCGATCCGCCAACGTTGAATTTTGTCATTTTTGATCTTATTAGCAATTTTACTATCATGCATAAAAGCAACAGAACGTTGATCGGTTAGTAGCTTGAAGTGTGTTTACAGTCAGGTAATGTCACCATTTCCGGATAGCTTCAATAATTGCGTAAGTTTCCTTTCCAACAGCGGAATAGTTTCGTTTGGTTGCAGAGAGAGTACGTGAGAAAAATGCCACGAAGCGGCCACTCTGATTTAGTGTAGCGGAGATGGCCATATCTGAGGCATCAGTTTTAACCACAAGGGGAACATCCCTGGTGGTGGAAAGGAGTGGGGCTTGAACCAGTTCGAATTTAAGTGATTCGTAAACGGAAAGTACATCGTTGGGTAATGGGAAGCTCTTGTTGATAATCATCAGGTGGATTTTGTCTGAAAAGTGGGAAAACCATTGGGATTAGTACGAAAGCATCCCAACCACTTTGTTGTGCTCTCAAGTTTCCAGGTACAGCCAGCTTGATTAGTGCTTCGAACCGATCGGGATCTAGCCTCACGGATCCTATGGATATTTCATAACCCAACAGACTAATTTCTGTGGTAGCGAAAACATTTGTTTTGATTTAGTATTAGTCCGTACTTATCGGCCACTTGCAGAAAACGATTGAGATTAGTCTCGCGATCATTCGCATCTTTTCCGCATACGGTAATATTGTCGACGTCGACAAAGGCTCCTTTGAGCGTTTCTTGATGTATCAGATCGTCTATTGCTTGCTGAAAGCATGCAACACCATTTGTCACTCCAAAAAGTATGCGGCAGAATTGGTATAGGCTATTGCACGCTTCAAAAGCGATACATTGTCTTTCGCTCTCGTTAATGGGTATTTGGTGGTAAACACTCTGGAGGACCAGCGTACTGAAAATAGTGAACTGTGAAATTTTCTCCACCGTGTCATCGATACGAGGGAGAGGATAGGCGTCCAGGTAGGTGAACCGATTAATAGTTTGACTATAATCGACGACCATGCGACGTTTATGGCAATCATTGGCAATGACCAAGACCTGTATACGTCACGGTGATCGCGAAGGTTTGATGATGCCATCTTGTAACAATCTTTCGAGCTCGGTATGGGTGAAAGCCTCATCATGGTGACTATGTCCTGTCGGATTGGACGACAAGAGGGATCGAACTGAGTGAAGAGGGATGGAGCTGGAAGAGTAGTGGCAGCTAGGCCACATAGTGAAAATAAGGAATGAACTCCCTGAAAGGATATTTCCACAGATTTGTGTCGCTGTAGGAAGTCATGCCCTAATAACACATCAGCACACGGCTTGGGGAGGATGGACAATTTATCATCTCTGTAAGGCGTACCTTTGTGAAATAATGAAGCAAGACAGTTGCCTTTGGTGTTATTGGTTATTCCTGTGGAAGCCAGAACAATTTGGTTACTTGATGGCGGTTTCGTCCATTGATTTCGGAGAACGACTGCTTCAGAAACATAGCTTCCCGAGATCCTGCGCTTGTAGGGTTATCCCATTGGTCACCATTTCAACGAAGGCTTTGGTAAGGCTACTTGGAGCTGCATCAGTGATAATAGAGCAGGTAAGGGATGGAGAAACTGATGCAGTGTGTTTCAAATCAGTAGCAGAGCGACAAACCTTTTGGTATTGACCCCGTTTCCCACATGATTTACAGACTGAATCTCCAGCTGGACATTTGTGGCGAGCGTGTCGATCATACCCACAGAAGAGGCAGTTAGTTCGGGCTGCAGCTAGTGTAGTCTCGTAATGACTGTTAGGTTTCTCGGCAGTATTTGGTGAGACGTCGGTACCAGCTGTATTGTAAATTGGAGGCTGAGATTGCGCGAACGTATGCAATTGTTGCTGAGTCAGATCTAGAGCCTTCGCTCGACCGTAAGCTATTTTTACCTCTAAAGTTTTGTGTTCAGGCAGTCTATGGTGAATCGAGTTGGATAAGAGTCCACTTCTAAGGCCATCGCGGATAGCGCCCTCTCGATTTAGCTTCGCGCTGACAGCTTTGAAATTGCAACTCTTGGCAAGGTTCCGGAGTTTTTGTATGAAATGGTCGAGAGTTTCATTGGGAGCTAGTTTACAAGTTGTTAACAGGTGGCGTGCAAAAATTTCATTCTTTTGTTGTATGTAGAGATTGTGGATTGTGGTGATGGCAGAGTCGTAATCAGTACGGTGAGAGATTAATTTGTATACGGCAGGGGACAAGAAATGTATAGGTGTTTTTTACTTGTAAGGTTTATGAGAAGCAATCAATTCAAGAAAACTTAAAAAAGCATATAACCAATGTTCCCATACGTCACCACTGTCTGTGAAGTTACGGTCGGCATCAAGTCGATCCGGAGGTAACCAATAGACCAATAACCAATAGACTTGTGGGAAGTAACCGATAGTGCAGAGAAGACAACTCCTGCTAGAAAGGCTTTAATCAATCAGAAAACGAAGCATATGATCAATAACGTAACGGACAGAAAAGATAGATTAGCATCATATATGCGGGGATCATTACGGTAGGGAAGATAACAATATGATGTAGAAATAAAATCTGACAGAAAGTAAGTTGGCTGTGACACGTGTTTTAGTCTCCACTGTGTTCCTTACAAACAGTGCTTCATGGGGACCCTTACCTTTCGCACCTATCCGTTACTGTTACTTCTTTGGTGCTACCATATTTTTGGTCATTTTTATCGTTTGATTGATTAGGCCGCTACAAAATTGGTGGGCTCGCCTATTTTTTTCTGAACAGTTCTTTATCCATTTTTCAGTATTATTGTCAGTGCTTGACGATACTGCAGACATCGACATTAAAATCGCCCGAATACAGCGCCCAAAATCCCCAAATGTAGTTCCATCAGATTGAAGCTGTTTTACCACCAGGCGGATGACCTCAGAAGAAATAAGGTTTTCATACGTGGTGCAATCCCTTTTAATGTCACAGCGGAAGTGGAAGATCTGTTGCAATCAGTACCATCCGATTTCCCCTATACTGTTTCAAAGGACGCGATCATAAAACGGACTTGGAAGTCAGAAACTAAATTGTTACACGACTTGTTCAATTCAGTCGAGTTAGGCAATCGATCCCCATCCCAACTGTTGCACCATATGAGAAGCG
>LUCH01009825.1:0-11600 GCA_013368495.1 Paragonimus heterotremus | reverse complement strand
CGCTCTATGAGCACTCCCAAGTTCTTAGTTTTTTCTACCCTCCTCAGCTCTTTCTCTTCCCTCTCCTTGCCAAAATACCTGACTGACCCTGGCTGTTCCCCAGTAGGCAGCTGATAACACTTGTCTATATTCAAGGGTAGGTGCCATTCATGTGACCACTTCTGAACAGTATTCAAGTCCTCCTGCATGCTCGTGTTGTCAGGATTCTCTACAACCTTCATATCATCAGCGAAGATGTAGCAGAGACACTTCAGGTTTTTGGTGAGATCACCGATGAACATTAAAAATAGTAGTGGTCCAAGCACTGATCCTTGAGGTACCCCACTAACTACTGCACCTTCTGTAGACCTTTTCCCTGCCACCTCTACATGGAAGGTGCGTCTTCTCAAGAATTCCTGTACCCATTCTACCAGCCTTGAATGAGGATTCAGCGATTGATACGCGGGTTCGAGGCAGAGGCCCAAGTGTCCCGGATCCAGTCGCTTTTTCTTGTTCAATTTCAAACGGGCGTTTTTTGATCTGGAAGGCAGTCATTGAAAACAGGGTGTAGCACCGCTCTTAGAAATTACAGTAAATATCACAAAAACCAAGATTACTCGCAAAAATGGCTTTTTGGAAAATGAGAACCAAGTAATGCTTTAAAGCGGTCGCTAAAAGCGCCACTGACGACCCCGGGAGGTAGACTGTTCCAGAAGTCAGCGACCCTGTAGGAAAAAACCGTTGTTTAAGAAAGGTCCGAGGACGAAGCTTGAACAGCTTCCTGTTATGCCCACGCAAACCGTCATCATTCACTACAGTGAAGAACTGGTCAACGAGGCCTACTCTAAAGAGAAAGTGTGTAAAAATTGAATCACCGCGGAGCTGTCGAAATTCAAGTGGGTATAGATTAAGAATTTCACGTTGAGACTCGTGCGCGACGCTTCTCAGGTCAGTGACTAGTTTGACAGCCACGCGCTGGACACGCTCAACAGCTAGTATGTCTTTCTTCAGGCCGGTATACACGACCTGATTAGCATAATCGAGGAGCGGTCCTATAAAAACCCCGTACAGCGTTTGGAACTTTTTCTTGTCTATACGGGGAAAAGTGCGCTTGATCATCCTAAGGGAGGCAAACTCTTGTTTCGCCGCCACCTCGTGGTGACGAAAACCAGATGCCCAGATCTTTCCTCAGATCGACTTTCATGACATCTACTGTGCCGAGTGCACTATGAATCATAAAGGCGTTGCCGAAGTCGCCATCGAGTGACATATGTGCGCAATTCCTGTCCTTTAATGGGAGACTGCGATCGTCCGAACGACGCTTAATCGCGTCAAGATCAGTGTGTATTGCACTGGGATCGGCGGCATTGCGGACTTTTAGGTCATCGGCATATCGGAGGGCGTTGCTGAAAATACTATCCGGAAGGTCATTGATATAGATCAGAAACAATAGAGGACCTAGCACTGACCCTTGAGGAACTCCCGCAGAAATGAGAGAAGGGGATGAAAGGTCTGATCCGGTTTCAACTCTAAACGTTCTGCTATTGAGGAAACGTAGAATCTAGTGAAGAACCTCTACTTGAATACCATAGGCTTCCAGTTTGTGTTTCAAGGGGGCATGTAGGACACGGTCAAACGTCTTGGCAGAGTCGAAGAAGATGACATCTGAGATGAGGCCAGTGTCTCTGGCCTCCGTCAGGCTGTCCATGAAAACAAGCATATTAGTTACGCATGACCGATTAGGAAGGAAGCCAAGCTGGGTAGAGGAGAAATGATGGTTTGCTAAGAAGTGACTAAGGATGGCACGCTTCAATAAGCGCCCCATTATCTTACACGGAATACTAGTGAGGCCGATTGGACGATAGCTAGCCGGGGAGTGCCGGTCACCCGCTTCAAATATGGGCGTGACCGTCGCCTCTTTCCATGCACTAGGGAGGATGCCAGTCTGCAGTGTCTGTTTAAACAGCATATGAAAGGGTTCTGCCAGACTAGCGGCTGTCTCTTTGAGGATTCTGGGATGGATATTGTATGGACCCACTGCACTATATAAATTCACCTTAAGTAAAAGGCCCTCAACATCCAGTACAGAAAACTCAGCAGCAACGGGTGGTTGTCGGAAGTTCTGCGGCTGAAGGTTAGGGTGCCAGTCAGGTGGTGCGACGCTGTAGACTGTCGTGTGGTAGTCCCTCAATAACTCGGCCACAACCAGGGAGTCAGACGAGGTCTTCCCGTCGAGAAGTCGCAAAGAAAGAGCCGAAGGTTTATATTTTCTCGGTCATCGCATATGCTCAAATAGGAAGTTTCTTTTCCCGCGAGCTGTGAAGAGGACGTTTTCTTGCACGCGTTTGGTGTGCTCACGGATTTCCCGCCTACACCTGTTTCTAACAATGTGGAACGCGCGTATGTTCTCCGAGTTCCCCGTAAGCTTGTGCTTCGTGCATAAATGGAAGCGGTCGTCAAGGAGACGACGTAATCTGCGCGGAAGAGGTGGTCGATAAGAGAAAGTGCACACTTTGCGCGGCACAAATAAATCGCCCGCTTTCTCAATTGCGCTTTGAAGTGCGCAGTAGTTTTGGTCGACTGAGCCATAATCAAGAAGTAGTGAACCTAGTTAGCTCCTCAGACCGTCAAAATCAGCCTGATTAAAGTTTCGGAGTGTGTACTTCTTTACTGGTTGTTGTAACCAGTAACAGATAATGTCAAAGATGAGCAAAGAGTGATCACTGTGTTCATGTGGCGGCTTAATGATCACTCTGTCAACCAGGTGGCTCTCATCAGTAATGACTAAGTCGAGCAAAGAGGGAACCTGACCAGGACGATGCCGCGTCGGTGTGTTGACATGCTGTGTCCACGCTCTCCTGCGTGCCAACGTCGATAAGGAGGTCGAAAATCCGTTTTCACATTCAAGGTGAAGCAGCATTGAAGTCGCCCATAATAAGCAGATGAGTAAATTGTTGTACTTCTAGAAAGTTGTTTGGGTTCATAAGAAGAGTGCCTCGTCGAAGATGTCGGATGAGTGAGAACGGTAAATTACCCCCACTAGGAGTGAGTCTGGGCCATGCAATGCCAGTCGAAGCCACAGAGCATCACATTTATCAGAGGACTGAAATCTACTGATAACCGTGGGTGTTGGGAGATACTGGTGAAGTAAAACCGCAGAACCTCCCATTCTCCCTCAGGAGGAGTCAGCTCGGTAAATTGAATATCCAGGGACATTCAGTTCACCATCACTGATGCCACCTGTAAGCCAAGCCTCCGTGAAAGCAAATATGTGCGTTTGTGTATCATGAATTGGCCGTCCGATTTCCGGCAATTTATTAAACAAACAGACGGTTCGTCTACATGCACTTGAGAGCTACTTCTGTACATGGCTTTTCGAGAAAAGAATGTGCGAGGAAAACTTGGGAAAGAAGACTCAGAATTAAAGACGATGGTGGGTTTAAATTCGGTTTGTGCCGCCGACTGGCTCTGTTGGCCCTCTTGTGAGGTTGCGGACGCGACCTTACCGCTTGTGCGTATGTCAGCGTTCCTACAGGAGGCCGGATCAGCATTCTTGGTGTCACCACCTGGGCGTGTGCGCCCCTACTGAATCCCACTTTTTCGGAAGGTGTTTGGGGTTTCTCACCCACGGGAAATTTGATGTTTCGTAATATGAATGCAGGACTTAAAAGGGACAATTTGCTCCGTTTGTTGGAGTCACCGATAGAATTGCCGTGTGGGATGAACAAACAAAATATTTTTTGAGTCATAGACGGCGGCTTCAGTAGGCCCCTGTCGTTCCGAATCCTAGGAAGAAAGAATGTTCTACGTGACCTATTCTTGGTTTTTGGTTCAAAGAACTCGGGAGACGGCCCTGGTACAATGTCTTCAACAGTGGTGCCCATGATCAGGGGTCAGTCGTTAGGGTGGCGACTAAGGAAACGACACCCCTGCTTTCCCCACTTGTACATAGATTGGAGTAGGTACTATTGGAGCAGACACTGTGACCTTCGTCTCAAGCTGTAATCTCTGGTCTGCCAAGATTAGTGACTTGGTTTTACTCCGGCGTTAACGTTTCGCTCCCTCTTGCCGAGAGCGATCAAAAGACACACCTTTCAGTTGGGCTTTGACGGATTTCAAAGCCGATGTTTTCCCCATTACAGTCTCACGACTAAACATGGCTGGCAAGGTTACCAAGAAGCACAGTGACATTTTAGTTGTCTTAGCGCGCATCCCGCTTGCCAGTACAAGGTTGACGAAGTCCGGGGGAATGTAGAAGTTAGGACTAACTTTGTGAGCTCGGTTGGAGAGGAGGTTGAGGGGAGTCGACCCCATTAAACAACTCTCATACCTCTGAGAACCCCCTCTTCCATGTTGGCTGCTGCCTCCTCTATTTGCGCAGTTGATAGGGCAACTGCCTTCTTGGTGGCTGCAACCCCAGGGAGATTGACCACTGTGTACTCATTTAAAAACTGAAACACCAACTTCATTTTTGACAAGGTCCAGTGGTACTACTCCAGCCCTTTCTCCATGAAAGAAATGGAAGAGCGAACTGGGCCAAGCAGGGTCTCGTATTTACAGCCGCAGGTCTTCTGCGTTGCTTCATTTTTCGTGGAGCGCGCGGGAACAGTCAGCGGCAGAGCGACGCCCTGTCATCGGATCTGCAGCTCATGCATATAAATTTCAGGGCTGAGCACGCAAGATATACTGGTGTTCATATAGGCCGGTGCATATGAAGTGATACCATCTCTGGCAATGGTAACACTGCATGCCGTTTAGCGCATACATTTTGCACCCGTAGCAGCCGTTAACGTTCACCACCTCAGTGAGCGTTTGATGAGTCCCAGTGCTAATAGATCTGACTTCGGTCATTGTCATAAGCGAAAAGCAGTATGCGATATGGAACTGGTACAGAAACGGATACAATATAACACAAAACTTCCACTCATTCTTATCCAGTGACGAATAACAGTAAACGTATGCAATTGTTTGATGCTCAGGGCACCAATAAGATAAAAATATGAGTAGACAATGGCAGCAAGAGAATTCAAGTCAAGGTACGGTTTACCCGCCAAAATAGAGCTTCCGCCTGGCCTCCAAGAGATCGCTTGCGTAGTCCTGATGAAAACCTCACCAAGGATATTGTCGCTGCTTGTTCAATAATGCTCTGCGTTCTACGTACCACAGAAGAATACAGAGCACTGTTGAAGGGAAGTTTTTCTTATCCATTTGTCGCAGCACAGTGGAATAAACCGAGCTCACTGGTGCAAGTGACTGGACATCAAACAGCTACAAGTCTCAAGTCCTGTGATCTGAACTGAACTGAACTAAAGTGCGGGAAGCTGTTGCTTACCAGCGTAAGAAGCCGGACTACCAGTCTGTAGGCCGCCATGTCCTGTGAACTGAAATGAATCAAAGTGTCATTGCTAAATGGGTTGAGAATAACAACGTTACAATTAAGTTCTGATACAAATTGTGATATTTACTGTAATTCCCAATAGCGGTGCTACACCCTGTTGTCAATGACTGCCCTTTAGATCAACAGAGAACCGCTGACATCGAAACTGACTAACTGACCGGATCCGGATGACTTGGGCCTCCAACCTCGAACCCGTGAACAAATCGGTGATATCGCTGAAGTTTACTGCAATTCGCGAGGGAGGCGCTACACCATGTTTTTAATGAATGCCATTCAGATCAGCGGACGCACGCTTGACACTGAACAAGAAAAACCGATTAGGGCTGGGACCCTTGAGCCTCCGCCTCAAACCCGTGTATCAATCACTAAATGGCTGAATCGATGATCAGGCGGTGATGAAGCGTCCTCAATCATCCAAGAGGTCTCAGGAAACTCCGACGCCGACTGCGCACTCCTTCTCACTACTAGGACTGCTTTCTAAGGCTCTTCTCCGCGCTCTTCAGTCTCTTTTTGCACCCAGCCAAATGAGGAGGTAGCCCTCAGGTGCGTGTACACCAAATGCTTGAGTCTTTTAAACAAACCACCTGAAATCAGACAGTTGATGCACGGCACTTGTCCTCATATTCTTGCTTCAACAGAATCCTCGCTTCTCACAGATATCAGTGATAGCGAAATGCATGTTCCTGGATACTCACTGTACCGAACAGACTTCCCCCGTGAACGCATGGGAGGCTGTGCTGTTTTTCTAGGCCAGAAGCTACCCGTACCAACTCTCATAGGGGAATTCACCTCCCCAGAGAAGTGTGACGGACTGTGGTTTAAACCCCAGCTTCGTAGTCGTGACACGCTCCTTGTCGGTGTTATTTACCGACCGCCGTCGTGCGGCGCATCTGAGGACAAGGCCATTCTTGCCGGCCTAGACCATCTCTAGTTTACGAAGCGTTTCTTCCATCTTCTCATTATGGGTGACTTCAACGCACCCGAACTCAACTATGTTGCTGCTTCTCATGAGGAACCTGACTGTGGCTTTTCGAAATCCTTAGCAATGTTGATCCATGAAAAAGCCTGGACACAACATGTCGAGCTACCTACTCGGTACCGTCCAGGATGGATACCACCATTGCTTGATCTGGTTACTACAAATGAAGCTCATCTGGCAGAGAGTGGTCATAAACAAACCGTTGGGTCAGAGTGTAGTCTGTTAGTCTTTCGCTCTCTTGTTACATACTACTCTTCATACCTGTAACGTTCATTTATCATGTAAACTACTCGTCCATTTTTCGAATCAATACACACTTCGTCCTTGCGCGCCTCGGCTTATGCAAACGCGTGGTCGATGTTATTGGGAGTTAACCGTGGCAACTGCAGATTTTAAAGCTCTGGGTAAACTGGATCTTCTAGAACTCGCTGGACCTTCCATGTTATTCAAAAAGGGGCGTTCTCTTAACTTATAGCGAATGTAGTGTGATGGAATTTACCGTAGATAGTTACTGTAGGTTGCTTTTTAACACTGACAAGTCATTTTTCGGTTCCACCACATATTTTGTGAGCCCTTGTTGATTCCTTTTTTAGCGTTCATCTAAAGTTCTTTTGTTCTCCACCACATACCCCGGTAAAGACCTTTATCCGTTATCTAATTGGTTCCTTTTCTCTGTGAGTGACTATTTCCCCTGAATATGGCTGATTCTGAACTAGATCCCACTGCCGTGGAAAATGCAGTGTATGTTAAACTTCCCGAGTTCGGTAATCGTGGTCCTAGACTTTGGTTCGCTCAGGTTGAAGTCATCTTTGACTCTGAATTGATAGGCTCGCAAAAGTCCATGTAGAATTTTATAGTTGCCAACCTCCCAGAACAGGTCTCTACTAAGGTTGCCGACGTCATCTACACTCGACCTCGTGATAGCGCGTATGACATTTTGAGGGCTGCGATCATCGGACGAACCTCAGCAACTGATGTGCAGAACCTGGGAATGCTTCTGGCAGGAGTAGATTTGAGCGACAGAACTCCCTCACAACCCCTCCGTCACATGACCCAGCTTCAAAGCAAACATAAGGTGAACGAACGAATTCAGCGTGAGTTGTGGCACGAAAATCTGCCGGTCGATATCCGAAAATTATTATTCGTAATCGATAAGGGCATGCCGCTTCAAGAACTCGCGGAGCTGGCTGACCAGGTATACGAGGACTATCAGGGTCGGACGGTCTCCTCTCTACACTTACCAGAGGTGTCGTCGAGCTACAGCTGGCGAACCGAACTAGGCGCGCTGAAGCGGCAATTCTCCAACATGGAGGTACAGCTCTCTGAAATCGCCAGACAAATGACAACACAATCGAGAGACCTTCCACATCACCGCCAATCCTGAAGCCATTCACGCAGACGGCGAGTTGACGGGAACGTGTATTATTACCATCGTCGATTTGGTTCTAAAGCAATCCGTTGTACACGGCCGTGCAGTTTTGCTCAAGGTAAACCCCTTTCGGGAAACGCCGGTGCCGGACAGTAATGGTGATGACTGTTCATGGCTCCTCAAACTGTCGCCCGTTTCATGCGTTCGACCGTTCAACTGCGCTAAATTTCCTCACTGATACAGGCGCGGTGGTAAGCGTTGTTCCACTAATTGGTGACAGACGCAATCTTCAACCGGCTGCTAATTGTTCGATGATTCCAACATACGTTGAGAAACTACTGGCTCTGGATCTCGCCCTCATGCGTCAGTTTCCCTGGAGATTTACGGTAGCAAATTTACAACCTCTAATCGTTGGCATTGACTTCTTATAATCCTTTGGACTCATAATGTTGTTACCGCAAAAGACGCTTAGCCTGAGAATTCGTTTATTGAGCAAACTCCTGCACAGTTCATGTCAAAAAGCAGTTCATGTCAAAAGTAAAGCACAAACGCGTATACTCATCTGCACGTCAGACATGCATTCACATACATCGGGTGGTAGTCCGTTGTCACTCCCCTTGGTAAAACTTCTGCCATAGTGCGTATACACTATTCCGACAGTATTCTTGTCCATCGTCTTCCTGGCGTTCGGAACTTGCTCTTTTGTTCCAAAATGCTGCCTGTGGGTAATATACTACTCGTGAGTAGTATACCACTTACACCGAAACTGCCTGTCATACAACAATAGTAGACGTTGGTAGTAGGAAATTGATGGACAGCATAACCACCTTGTGCGTCCAAGACAAGGCCACATCAATCAGTTCGATTGGACTGCGATCGGCCTTACCAGATG
Organism: Paragonimus heterotremus; assembly: GCA_013368495.1. Taxonomy (NCBI): domain Eukaryota; kingdom Metazoa; phylum Platyhelminthes; class Trematoda; order Plagiorchiida; family Troglotrematidae; genus Paragonimus; species Paragonimus heterotremus. Next base: position 2,983 of record LUCH01009825.1, on the reverse strand, counting down.
ACGGCTTTGCAGCCATCCTTTGCCAAGTCCCACAACATACCAATTCGTTTAAACTAACGTCACCGTTTGGACACGATGTTTTTTGCTACATCGTCATCGAAGTTTCACTTACTTTTGCACGCACCAGACGTTTGCCACTTCACAAATTCGAAGTATCCAAAGCAGAATTTGAACAATTCTTACGATTTTGCGTTATCCAGCCCTCAAATAGCCCATGAACCTCACCTCTTCACATGCTTCCAAAAGAACGGCAGGTGACTGGCGCTCCTGCGGTGATTATCGCGCCCCTAACAACGTTGTCGTCCCAGATCGATACCCTAGCCCTCACATCCACGACTTCTCAGTTGGGTTAAACGGGAAGATTGTCTTCTCCAAGATAGATTTGGATCGAGCCCAACATCAAATCCCCGTGGCCCCTGAGGATGTCCCAAAAACTGCAATTACCTCTTCCTATGGACTCCATGAAATCGTCCGCGTGCCATTTGGTTTACGGGACGCCTCGCAAACTTTCAAAAGATTCATGGACCAGGTGCTTCGTGGTCTCGACTTTGCGTATGTTTATAGTGACGACATCTTAATCACGAGTGAAGACACTCGACAGCACGAGTCACATCTTCAAAAGCTGTTCGAACGTTTTACCCAATACGGCCTGACATTAGGCCCTATGAAATGCGTCTTTGGGGTTACCCAAATAGATTTTCCTGGACACCGAACCGACAGTAGCGGTATCCGACCTCTGCAGGAGAAAACCGATGCCATTAAAGTCTATCCACAGCCCCAATCCCTAAAAAGCCTCCGACTCTTAATAGGCATTGTGAATTATTATTGTCGCTTTACTCCACGGTGTTCGGAGCTGTTAAAACCCCTCACAGACATCTTAAATGCTGGCCCAAGCACTTCGTAGTCTACTGGGGCTAATACTGCGTTTGTGGCAGCCAAAGAAGCCTTGTCCCAAGCCATCACATTAACGCATTTAAAGGCAAACAATCGCCTGCCTCTTATCTTGAAGAGTGACGCATTTTAACCGGCTTTTGGCGCTGTTTCGCAACAGAATGTGAATGGTAAAATCCAAACATTGTCCATTTTCTCCCGAAAACTCCAACCAGCGCCAACACGTTACAGTACCTTTGGTCGGAAGTTGCTGGCAATTTACCTTGCTATTAAACACCTCCGACATCTTCTGGAGGGTCACATTTTCACTGTTTCTACTGATCACAAACCACTTGTGTTTGCCTTCCGTTCTTCTCCAGACCAGCATTCCCTTAGAGAAACAGGACACTTGGGTTTTATCTCCCAGTTCACCACCGACATTCGTTATATAGACGGTTCCAGGATTAAGTCGTTGACGCCCTGTCTCCTCTGGATGTCAGCCAATTTCCCACAAGTATCGCTGACCCTCTTCCCCCCCGCAAAATCCCAGGTTAATGACCCCGGAAATCTGTCAACTTCGTGCCTATTCCCCTCTAAAACTACGTGACATTCCATTAATCCAGTCAGAATACTCAATTACTTGTGACATGTCTACTGGCAAATCTCGACCTTTCGTCCCTTTTGCACACCCGTTTGGTGTTTTCAGCCGCCTCCATTCCCTGTCACATCCAAGTATACGTGCGTCAGCAAAAGTAGTTACCGAGCGATATATTTGGCCAGGCATTCGTAAGGATGTTCGTAAATGGGCCAAACAGTGCTTGGAATGTCAGTGTAGGAAAATTTATCGTCACACAATTACTACACCCGGAACGTTTCCTTTACCCGACAGAAGCCTCAAACATGTCCATCATGATACCATTGGTCCCCTGCCTCCTTCCAACAGTTGTACACATCTTCTAACCTGTGTGGGCCTATTCACGAGATGACCCATTGCCTTCCCTTTGAAAAACACGTCAACGGAAACTATTGCTCACGGTTTTTTTCGACTCATGGGTTTCGAATTTTAGCTTTCCGGCTACAGTCACAACTGATCTTGGATCTCAGTTTACTTCAACTCCTTTCCGTGGCTCGAATCTTATTCTTGGATAGGAACATATAACGATCACTACGTACCACCCTTGGTTGAACGGTTTGATCGAAGGTTTTAATCGCCAACTGAAAGCCTTTTTGATGGCAACCTTGGCAGGTGGCAAATGTTCCGATCGCCTATCTACTATTCTTCTTGGCTTGCGAGCCACTGCAAAGGAAGACGTTGGGTGCACTTCGGTAGAGCTCCTGTACGGTCGTATATTACATATTCCTGGAGAATTTCTATCTGGTTCCCTGGTATCTCAGTGCTGACGTAAGTTACGTCACGCGTCCAAAGAATCACATGGGGCATGTTCAACCTTCACCCCCAAGGAACACCACGCGCCAAGTACAAATCCACCGTGATCTGCGTACTTGCTCCTTCGTTTTCATTCGCGTCGGCTCAGCTGAGTCAACCCTGCAGCCGTTGTACGATGGTTCTTTCAGAATGATTGACCGCAAAGACAAATATTTTGCCATTTACAAAAACGGAACACGCCACCAGGTGAACATTGACATGTTAAAGGTTGCTCACGTCGATCGCGATTCAAAGTCGCCGTTTCGCCATTCGCACACTACACATGCAGGCGATTCCAGCCAGCGTACCCTAGATCCGACCACCGATTCACAAAATCTGTCCCAGTCTACCCAATCCCTTTTTCTACACAAGTGACCATACCCATGCTCCCGTTTACTAGCCCAATCACTCAACGTCACACAAGCCCTCTTGACGAACAGTTAGATGGCCCACCGTCTATAAACACTATCATTATCGAGCCACTCTCTGTTTCATTATCGAGCGTTTTCCCTTCCTTAACCCTCTAGGTGGCAGTCATCTAGAGACTGTTAGCCTTTCGGTCTCTTGTTACATACTACTCTTCATACCTGTTACGTTCATTTATCATGTAAACTACTCGTCCATTTTTCGAATCAATACACACTTCGTCCTTGCGCGCCTCGGCTTATGCAAACGCGTGGTCGATGT
>LUCH01009824.1:3235-13651 GCA_013368495.1 Paragonimus heterotremus | reverse complement strand
TTTACAAGTCCATCCTCATGATAGACAACATTATACGGTGAACACCTCCCATTTCTCGATGATGTTCAATGTGTTCAATGGAGCAGCAACCAAAAAGAGGCTATGATGAAATGCGATTCGTAGTCAGAAAACTGAACTAATCTGGACACAATCAGTATATAAAAGGGGCCAACAACTCAAACTCCATGACACTTCGTGAACGCTCCAAAAACCAACCTGAGACCGTTGTCCACCGACCGATCCACAGAAAGTCTCCAACAGGCAGAGCACGTGATTCACAATCGACACCAAGTGATTGGAGCACCGGTGGTAGCAGCTGTTTTACGCGATTCAACCTGGCAAGACAGAAAACAATGAGTACATCCGTAGGTTATATTTGCATAATCCAGTTCGCTACCAATTAACCACGGAATTGCCAACATCAGAAAACTAACAGTAGATTGAGTTGTTGAACAATATTTCGTTTACTAATAATAAACAGGCAGAGATGTCTAACCGAGCACGTAGAGTTCACCGGTCAGAAAGACGAAATAAAACTAATATCCTGTTGACATATACTTGGATACATAACGGAACAATTAGACGAAGACTTCCTACTTAACAATCGCCACCAATAGACGAGGTAGCCCAGGACAATCACGCCGATCACCAACCAAACAGTTGCGAGTGCAAAATGCGGTCACTGAGACTGTTTCTCGTTAGGTTGTGGTGGCCTGAGAATACCAAGCCTAAATGTGGGTTAGCATGTTGAACACCGGCAAATACTTTGTTATGAAAAAACATCAAAAGCCCACGGGCCGACAGTTGAGAACAGAACAGAATATCCGCTTAAGGAATAATGTCTACAAGAACGAACATCGGCACACGCTCATGCAAATAACATAGCGATCTAAATTGTCCATGTCAGTTTTCTCCAAAAGTGAATTGGTACAACCATTACTGAAAACACTGTTGTCACAACACTACAACGATGATCCAGTTGCAGCCACGACTGGTATAGCACAATGACTGAAAGCCCAAACGGTAAAACCTTCAACGATTGCAGAACAAGGCTTGGTAACCAAGTAAACTAAATCACACATTGGTTGAATAGTATCAAGAAGCCTGAAACTGGACAGGAGCGATCGTGGTAGTCGGGGATGGAATCCATAATAGCAGCATTGATAGACAGGTTTCGTCATCAATATGCTACACTGAAACCCGACAGTGAAGAGTACTAGGTCGCCCGGTGGGAAATGACCCGTTAGTCTAGTTACAACCGCCTTCAGCCAGGTCATAAGTTACTCGGGTTCGGGCCACCGTTCAACCCGAGGATAACGTGCGATATCCTAGATGAGGAAAATGTTACCGGAAAGGTGAAAACTGGTTAAAAAGGAAGACCAAATCAAAAAAAACCTAGAAATGGTATGGATACACGTACGTCACTGACTGTAGTACACCGCCATCTCGGATAGCGTCTCTAGCCAGCCGACTGAGTGATCACGATGACCCCAATCAGACAGGCGAAATCCACCCGACTTTATTAAACTGAACAGTCAGGACCTCCATATTTCGTGACCACGTTGTTGCTGGACGACCAACACGTGATTTCACTGAATTGCTGGTGGTCTCAGTACAAAAGGCCCGGTGTGGCAAACTATCATATGATATGTTCGCAGTACGTGACCAAACCAAGCAACGTGAGTAGATGATCCATTAATCGCGTTTTGAGCGTTCCGAAATACGCGCCGGTGAACGCCCACATTGCTCATGTGACCAGCCCACCTGATGTGGACTAATTGGCGAAGACGACGATTGTCAAACACAATAAGTCTGTTCATATCCCCGTTGTGAACAGGCTTCATTTCCCAATTATAAAGCAAAACACAACGCACACAAGCTTCATAAATCCTACCTTCTAGAAACGAACGAACATTTCATCGAAGCCGCAGATTAGCCAGGTTGGCAAACACAACTGAGGCCTTTGCTATCCTCGCTCATATCTCATCAGCAATATTAGAACCTGATGAAATAGTGCTACACAAATATGCGAAACTTTCCACATTCTCAAGCACATTACCCGCAATGAAGAAAGTAAAAAGGGAAATGCTTCAATCTTGAAGCGCATTCCATACAAACCAGACCGGTCATTCATCTTCTCCAGCACGGTCTGCATGTCTACGGTTGAGGAGCTAAGGAAGACAATGCCATCCACATACTCCAGGTCGGTCAACCTAGCGCCTGGAGGAAGCTCAACACCTAGCCCACTGGATTCCCGAAGCGCATCTACCACAATATCGTCCATGACAAAATTGAACAATAAGGGAGAAATCGGACATTGCGGACGAAAACCACTAGAAGTGATGAATGTGCGAGACAGTTAGCCACAAACTCTCACCCTGATACTTCCTTGCGGAGAAGAGAACGTTATAACTAACTGAATTGAAAGTAGTCTTTAGACCTAAAAAGAAGACCACGGCCATGGGTTGTCTGTAAGAGTGCCGATGTTCTAAAATCCGTCGCGAGGTAAAAATGTGAATAATGCAACATTGACCAGAAAGTAGTATTAATCAAAATGACGAAACGATCTCACTGTGTGAGTCGAGTATGAACAGCATGATGAACAAGTCGATGAGGGAAATGTATACGGATATGTACTAACACGTAAGATAACCGAAAGTGCATACCCGAACTGTTCACGAACATCGACCAACAGAATCAGTTTATACGTTCCCCCAGGGATTGATAGCCTCGACTGTGTTGTTGACGGTGGTGCACTAAGCATGCGAGTCAACACACTGGACATTGGTCGTTTAGGTGAAGTGGGTTCCGAACGCTGAATCGAGGATAATGATGGGTGCAAAATGGAATCTGAGGAAGGTGCCGGATAACTGGCAAGCAGAGGTTCCAGGGCACAGGCTGATAAGAGAAGCGAGATCGATTATCACGGAGGCTCGGAACAAAAACGTGATAGATAAACTGGGGCAAACAATTACGACGGACAGAAAGCTGCACAAGGGAACGGAATCGATAAAAAATGACGTTCAGAATTTATTTCAAAGGAGGATTGAAGTTACACTAATTACGATTCCTTAATATGACGAGTGAATGCATGATTCTTTTCAACCTATGATTGCCCGCTTAACGCTACCGAACGCGTCCTCATACAAGCAATGACAACCATCAAACGAAAGTTAGTCGCAGAATAGGCTGAATATTACGATAAGCAAGCAGTTCCGGATGACAAATGATAGTACTATCCTTAGTGTTGAAAGGTTACCGTTAGTCATTGAAAATCTTGTAATACTGCACACTGCTTAGCCAGAAGAGTGGTTTAGTTGATTTGACTGATGTATACACTCACCCAGATAAAATGTCGTCTCGATGACGAACAATCACCTATGGATCTGAACTTTTAACGAAGACCTCACATGGCCCTGAGGGTTTCTAGGTTTGTGTAGCCACTAAGATGTACACGGTTATCACACAATACACAGGCGTACTTCCATCCACACTATGTTTGTGGAAGTCTGCGGATGGTTGTGTTTATCAATGTGGTAAATAGCTTCACATATCTTTTCGACGGGACAATGCAATCGAGTATTGATAAAGACTACCAGCGGTGAGTGGGGGAATAATCAGGTCTTACGTAACTTTAATCGAGCCAAGGCCGTGACATTTGCAGCTGCTACAGAATTAAACATTTTACTTCGATAGCGTCCAAAAGACATCACGGTTTCATTACATACCTTTTTTCAACAACAAAAAAATAACCACAAAAGAGACAAACCAACTTCTTATTTCAATCTGTTGATAACATAATGTAAAGGCAAAATAAGTCAGATGATTAAAGCGTCAAACGCATCTAAAACACTTCCATCAAGGGCATTCATTTACGCTTCACTCACAAGTGCGATATAAAGGTATAGTTAGACGTGTCAGGTATAAACCTAGTTCTTTATGAAACTTTGATCAATATTTACTATGAATACTATTAGGGAGATTCAAAAGTTCAAATGCAACTACGACCGCAATTTTCATCGAACTTATTTGCAAAACTAATAATTGTAACCAAATCATACAGGCATGTAAAATACGATAATAATAATAATAATAATAATAATAATAATAATAATAAAACACGTGGGCTGAGACACTGACAAGACATTCAAACTAGAAGAGCGGGAGGTTAGAGTTATCAACCAAAGCCTTTTACTCAAGGCAGCAAATGAGCCACAATGTGTTAAGATGAATGTCACTCCATCGGGATGAGGAAACGATTTTACTCCAACCTATAATTATGCTGACCAGCAGATCAGTCCGTTAACCGCCTTGAAGTGGGTCAGTTTTCCAGTTTCAGCATCACGCCGGAACCCCAAAGAATAACTCTAGCAAATACAAAAATGAAACGGACTGAACTACGTTCTCCGAGGGTCGGCTGCACTGGACAGTGTTACACGAGAACATCAGCGGTTAGAAGACATCTCAAAGTGACCAGGCAACTACAGCATTACGGGCTCATGCCTTAAGGCCCCAACTGGCAGCATAAGAACCAAGCGATCGTTTGGAGTGTTAACCGGATGCTTTCTGATACGCCATGGCGTATCAGTAATACAGTGGAGTTTTACATGGGAAACATTTTCTTCTATAATCTACTCCACATTATTCTAGTAGATTACGGCTGAATCAAGTATACGTAACAGAGAGTTTAACGGTGACCATTTTGTGATGAACAACCGGGCGAAAGAAAATTACAACTCACATTTATCTCCAACACAGAACTGAATAACAGGACTTGATAAAAACACTGTTCTGAATGATGAAGTTTGGGCAGAAATCGGTTGAAAACAGAAAAAGCGCACCTGCAGATACAGATCGTTGGAAATGGAATTTAGTCGACGTGGTCGAGTCTGGCAACAAACCAGATCGGCTGGTTTTGAGGCAAAGAACCGGGGCATCTGACATAACAGAAGAGGGATGTTCTGATGGAGGGGACAAAGATCTGACGGAAATTTTGGTGCCTTTGTTCGGAGCTTCTGGGTCGAGCAGATAGGCGAATACGCAAGATGCACCCGTCCCGATCAAGCTGAATTTAAAGAAGATTCGTAAAGGCTTAAAAGATCAACTTTTACACACGCAAAATGTACACAAGGTCAAATTACATAGAGTGGATAGAAGTCACGATAGACGGAAACTCTGCACAGTTTTCACATAGTATAAGAGTCTCGTCACATACTGAGCAATGCCTAGAATGAATGTAGTTTTGCTGTACTAATCTGGGCAGTAGGAGCTCGAACCTATGATGTCTCCTCCAAGCCAGGAAGTGCTTAAAACGTTGAACAAACACCTCTTCATCGGATAGGTTGTCAAACTTGAATGCCAGTGCATAATGACAAAATTAACATCAAAATAGCAATTTTCTGAGTTCCAATCTTGGCAACTTAAAGTTTCCATCTAAAAATCGTCCAGTCATAATGTACAAATGCAGGTTTATGAAAAATGGATTATTCAAACGTTTAAAAGATCAGACGTTATCTGGATACAACAGCTGAACCGATCAGAGGCTAATCGAGAGTCACACCAATATACTCAACTTGTGTGAGTGTACGGACACAGTTAGGAGAACCCTCCGGTGACTCAAGTAGCGGTATGATCACAAACGGATGTTCTCACGATTGCGTACAGCAAGGGAAAAAAGATACCCTGCAAACAACCTAGTTAAAATCGTTAGAATCGCAATGAACGTTAGATGAAAAAGATCAGGGTTCAGCAATCAAGTGAAATTTAGAGCAACAATCACACGCCGAGCAGACACTTTGGGATTCGGAACCCAAATATAACAACTGTACACAGAATCCATCAGTAGATAAAGGTGAGGAATCTGATATGTGAATATGGAATTTTGTAAAGTAAACGAACGATAATTACAAATACCAACGCTGAGTACAGAATATAAACATTCCGATTGAATCCAATTGACGGATTGTTTCAGGAAAATGTCTGCGCGTTCTATGCTTTAAAACAATTTTAAACTGGATATACAGCCTCAAAATAGGTTTACACTTTGTATGTCAAACATAATGTTTTTGGCTTTGTGCCGCAAAGCGTTCGCGACTACGCGACATACAACGTCATTTATGGGCTAAATACTATAAGCTGCCAAAAACCAAGACATGAGCAGTCGAGGTAATCCAGGTTCGAATTATAAGATTTGGGATTGGTAGTCGAAGATATGTCTATCGAAGCGTTTTGTCGAAAGCAGTCAATCGAGGAAGTGGGTTTGTGTTGTTCTTCATGTGTCACTGTTCTTTGAAAACTAGGATGGGGTCTGTAAAACTCATCATCATCATCATCATCATCGTCATAGACAGCAATACATCAGTGGTTCACAATGATGTTTAACTGCCACACAACCACAAAAGAAAAAAATCGTACAAGGGAAGAGAGAAAAAGAGAAGAGGAAGAGAATGGACCTAACTACTAAAAATAGCTACGTCTACATCCAAACATATAACATCAAGGCATCTACACTTTGCAAACAAACAACCGAGCTGTAAGTGGAAGTAAAGCGTCATCAGCAAGACAGCTTCCTCACGGCTTTCACTGCCCCGTACCATTAAGTGCACTCACTTCACAGACAAGTCGGACAAACAATGACAACATTCATGCCACTGAGCTGGGTTAGCCGCCATCTCACCTAATGCCTCAAGTCACCGACTCTGTGAGTCGCAAGGGCTTCAGCCCGGGAGACGAACCCGATCTATGGTGACCAACCCCTTCGCGAACGATTTCATTTGTCTACGCCAGGTCATCATCCGTCCACCTCGCACTTTCCGCCAGTCGGCCGCAGCGTCGGTAAACAGTGCTCAGAATGACAGTAGTCGACGATCGCATCACACAAAACACCGTGTTACCTTGAGTAGGACTAAATGTTAAAAACACCAGTCCCCTGACCGACTGTATCGTACTTTACATAATCAGCCTATTTTCCTCCATTCCGATATAGGATAGAGGCAACGACGTCGACTATTAATTACGATTTTATAGCAGCTTATCATGAATATTCTTCGGCAATCTCAAGCAATCTGATAATATCCAGTCCACCTATCGTGATCGGAGACTTCAACAATCTGACATTCAATGAAATACCTGGAAATGCGAAAAACGGACAAACCACATCTCAGTCGGGTTATGACTAACTAGACTGTAGGAACACTGATTAAAATCGGCCCAAGGGGCGACATCTATAACAAATAAAATCAGTCAAATGGAGGAAATAGGACAGGAGTGCGCAACGCACATAGGCAAAATCATCACGGGCGGTGGACTGAAAATGATATGAAAACGTAAGCGAACGACTAGCAGCTTGTGAGTGCAACCAAGGCAACAAGTGTCTTGTTTTAGCGAACGATCTTCCACAATATCGTGATGCACTATTTCGCATGGGAACAACTGCCGTTTGTAGAGAAAGGTGAATTTTTACTTCGCCCTAAGTACAGTGCTCTGAATATACTGAATAACCGAAAACAGTGAAAATGAAACAAATTACACTAACATTGTTCTGGCAGTTTTAGTTATTGAGGAAAATGAAAACCAGAACCAAAGCATATGTGTTCAGGCTTCTCATCCTTATGTCCTTCTTATATAAGCACAAATCCTGTGCACCTCTTATACAGAGTGAAATGAACACCATTCTGTACAGCTCGAAAATAACTAGTTGACAGATGAAAAAATGACAGCATTGTAGTAATTTGGTCAATAAAAATAAGACGTCAAAACTATCATTTACCTAGGTGCATTCCAGTCCATTCGATAGAGAACTCCAGCGACAATGAGATCTTCGTAGGCACACGAGATGCGAAAACCAGTCGACTCCTGTTGCCCATCGTTAGAGTCAAATCGAACAGTATGAGCACACGAGCGAAACTGGACCGCCTCGCCACGTTCATTTACATAGGTAAATGCTAGAGGGTAGCTCCTCGCGTGTGAAGACAAGGATAAAATGAAACATAAGTCAGACCGGTACAACAGGAAACATACACAGCTAAATTATCTTGCAGATAAATGGAATCACGCTTTGTGACTGTCAAGAATAATGGTGGTTTGATACTCAGGGTAGAAGGTTCAAACGTTCGAGTGTTCACCAGGTTAAGAAATTGAATTGAAAGTCACGTCACCAAACGGGGAGACATAACCAGTGCGTACGGCTTACGTTCAGACTGTACACACTGATAGGGCCGCCTAGATTAGCCACGCAGCATTTGCTATCTAAGCGTTAACTTCAGCAAACTGCCGAAAACTCAGCAACATATTTGCGGTGTAAACAAACAATACAGCTAAACCTTCACGGTTTAGTTTCAGGCAGCTGGAACTACTGTTTTTCAGCAATAAATATTGAGGAATCAAGTGAGCTTGAGTGCTATGTAACTATCTATTAACTCACACGAAGAAATTGACTATTTAAAAACCAATCATCAGCGGACGTTATGGGTTAGCGATTGGAAAAGCTCCAATTACGTTCTAACCCATCCAGATCTCACGGACTATTTTAGACCAAGCCAGGTGCTATAAGGTGAAAAGCCATGTTTTTAGTGGTTCAAAAAATCCGTCAATCCAGATAGTTTATCACATACTTTAAGCAAGCAGATGGAAAAACTGCAACTTATTAAGACAGCAAGAAGAGGCATATTGTGAAATATAAACATTCTACGTACTTCACTGGTTGATTAGAGAAAACATTCTACTGTACAAAGTTAGTGTCTGTCAACGAATCAATGTACTAATGAACTTCTACAAACAGCATTAAAAAGTGGGCCGCCACCAACCTTCCTCATATGTGAAACTGCAATACAACCAATGTAAGCCAACTGTCACTAATAACATTTATGCAATTGCAGAATCTCATTGGTCACTTATCATCCACAAGAGTTCTCTCCATTGCCCTGATAGCTCGTCTTCAAGAAACCTGATCCCTAATGTCGTCCATCAGTTCATCTGTAGTTGCGGTAACAGAAATTTGCGATAAGGAAAAACGGAACACAACCATTAACTGGATAGTGTAGGTAATGACTTAACAGGTGGGAATCTCAACTACAGAGTAAGAGAAGCGGCACGCACGACAACGATTTTGGTGGCCACATCAGCGGGGAGATGTCAGATTGCTATGCCAATCGTGTGAAAAATGCGGTGCCTTCAAAAATCCCCAAACAAGACGTCGAGCACCGTTATAAGTTATGACCGCAGGATATCTCAACGAGTTGGTTGGAGTAGATATTGTGGGACCGTTGCCTGAAACAGCTCGTAACAATCGGTACATCTTGGTCCTGGTAGATTACTTTACCAAATGGTGTGAGACAGTCCCGCTTGCACAAGTAGACACACCGACGTAGGCAACAGCCACTGTCGACCACTGAGTGTGCCTTTGGGGAGCCTCTGGCCAATTCCATTCAGATCAAGGTTCCTGGTTTGAACGCTCTTTGGTTCGCGAAGTGTGCAGGCTACTAGGAATAGATAAAACGCGAACCACAGCTTACCACCGGCAGGGCAATGGGAAGGTAGTAAGGACGAACCGGTCCCCTAAAAGTCTCCTCAAGGCGTTCATGGAGAAGAATGTCACCGAATGGGACTTAGCTATACCGAAGTGTATGTTAGCTTACCGCAGTGCTATTCACTCATCGACTGATCAAACCCCGCATTTCCTGTGGACCGGGTGAGAACTGAGATTACCCTCAGATGCCCGACTGCCGGTTACGCAACAACTGCAACTTCCAGTTGCACAATACGTGAGCAACCTTCTTGATACACTTAGACGAGCGCACCAGATCGCGCGAACCCACCTGGAGACATCTCACAGACACCAGAAGGACTATTATGATAAGAAGGTGTTCGGAGCTCCCCCGAAGGTTGGCGAAAGAGTGTGGCTGCGTAACACGGTTCCGAGCCCGGGAGTCCCGCCGAAGATGCACAAACAATGGAAAGGGCCGTGTGTTGTCGAACTAATACTTTCTGCAGCAACTTGTCAGATTAGTGAGTTGACAGGAACCGACAGGCAGTCAATTATAGTTCACTTCAATCGACCAAAGCCATATACACAAACTGCAGCCCATGAATCATCACCGGACGCTCCCGAGGTCGGGATGGGAGTCGAAGTTGTGAGCGCCTTGGATATAGATGAGGCACCGGGGGCGGTGCTCAGCGAAGGGAGGAGTTGTGAGATGAGCGATCGAAACTAGTTAACGCGCGTGGATTGAATTCGAAGTGGTAATTATTATATGGCTGCTTTGTTCACTTTACAGGCCGCTACGTCAACATCGTGCACGAGGACTCTGAATCAACGGACAGTCAGACAAACTAAGAGGACGATTACATTTAAATGTAACTCTATCATACCTTTGTACTCTTGTCCCTTTTTTGGTTATTCTAGTACCGCTATGTGTT
>LUCH01009817.1:3775-14996 GCA_013368495.1 Paragonimus heterotremus | reverse complement strand
GTTTCTGCTCCACTGGGTTGCTAACTTCGGTGTACTTTCAGTAGTTACTACTGATAGGGGAGCGCAGTACAATGCCAACTCTTTCGTGATATGACGCTTGGAACAATCCGAACACATTCCAGCATCATTGGACGCCTCACGAATATTGTCAGTCTTTGGTGAGTCCAGTCCTTAACTTCACTCGTTATTTTTGTATCGAGAATTATTGTAGTCTACACATCTGTTCCACTACAAGTATACCCAATTTTAGCTCAGAGGATTGCTCAACCCCTCAGAAATACCGTCTTGTGACACGATTACGTGTGATTTAAAATGTTATCAAAAGCCCGACTGACAGTGTTATACGGAACTTCCCAAAACATACAGGACATCCTCTTACGGATCAACGAGGGTTTGTTAAAAATATCTCATGCCAAACGAGTCGTAAGGAAGCAAGGAATTGGTGGACAATTACCATGGACCTCACCATACTCACGGATCTTGCTTTGCTTGGTTTCTGAAATATATTCGACGGTGTAAATGAAGGTATCTACTTAAACAAACTACGAGGATTAGGCTGTGGAATTAGCCTGATTAGGTGGCCTCGTGACCATTCCCGGAACCGCTTCTTCTAGGTCTGTGTCACTGGAGTCCTTCTATCTTGTGTGACAGCTTGTAGCGGGGTCTCACAGCGTTCCATTCTTGAACTCTATTTATTTGCGTTGTCCGTGGATGAAGTGCCCGACTTAATGAGCTCCGAAATACTGATGTTTACGAACGATATTAGAAGTTTCTGCATCACTCACACCTTACAAGACAGGGAGGTACTGCTAGATGACTTTTATGCCTCGTCCCGGTGGGCTACTCAGAATGCTCTATCATTCCACGCCGGTAAGTTCAAGGTCTTAAGAAATGAAGATCAAACGGACATAAATTATTTGTTAAGCGGTAAAATACCGCAGATAGTAACTGAACAGAAAGTAACTAAACATTCCAGGGACCGTCAACACAATTGACCTCCCTGAAATCCTTTAAATGTAACGCGTTCGCCTGGAAAATAGCCTGTAAAATGAATCCACTTAGCCACCTACCAGACCAGCTCCCTGCGGAGACTTTTGAAAGGGCATTTGTCTCTGGTGTCAACCCTCATTTAGAGGTTACTACACTCCCTCCTTGAAGCAGGACACTGACGTGTTAGAAAGGATTCAACGTAGCGCCAAAACAACGTGTGCGGGGTTCGTCTTAACGATCCTACTCAGGTAGACTTCTTACACCGAACTTGTTTATTCTTGAATGCCAGAAAGCCCGTGGGGACGTTATATTTCTCCACAAGATCCTTCATGATGAGTTTCGCTGAAATCGGCAAACGTCCACAACATCCCTTACTAACGACCTGCATGAAAGTTCGCTGTAGGTAAACCAGTAGCCTACACACCTTCAGCGCAGGTAGCATTGCTATTGTGGGCGTGTTTGTCCCTGAGGGAACTCGCTCCCGGAGACGGCAATGCAGGCAGCTGTATAAACACGTCAAAAGTTTCCATCAGCTTCACCAGTGAGGCAACATAGGTCATGTACATGGCTATGTTTAGAACCCGCAAGTGAACAAGAAAAAATATCTACCATGAACATATATGAGTGTCGATGTTCATATACCCGTTTGTAATAAACCAGTCATCCTGGTACGCTCTTAATTCATGTTTAATGCTAATTAACTGTGTGTGGTTATCGATCATTATACAAAAGATGTGCACGATAAAACTGTTTGGGACAACAACAAAAGCTCAACCTGTCTGTCTCACATGATTGCATAAAAATTTCATGCTACCATTTGTGTTTCTTCCCCTCTTAACGGACCATTTGACAACCTTCCGGTGTTGTTAATCATCCTTTTCAATCGATATATCGGCATGTAAAGCAAATTGACGACAAAATTCGATAGTAATGATGCACCAGAAATGTTACCAGTCTATCTATTTTTCGCATAACATGATGACGATTGTTCAATAATGCTGCATATTTTATTGATTAACACAAAGTTATTGAGTTTTCATGGAAGGTTTCGCCTGAAAATTGCCTATCATAATTCATATGATCATCTTATATTCTCGCACTGGCCACGTGATTCTGCGTTTCGATCTTGACTCTACAAATATATCCAACGCGAGAAAACACCACAACGCCCGGGCACTCACACTCGTGTATTAGTTGGACAGTTCGCAAGGTTAGCAAAATCCCGTCGAGTTTGGACAATTAACTAAGTTCTGCCTATATGTCCGCCCATTTTTCCGCAAAAGCCCACGTTTTTCTGTATCCCCTCTTCCCAACAAGATATTTGACACGTTTACCGAAGCCATCTACATTAAACAATAGAGAAGTTCATTGTGTTTTTTCATCATCCCCAAGTAACTTCGTCGTTGCATGACCTTGAACATTAGGTCACGGATTGTAGTGGACAAGTGGGTGTGCGCTAAACCCTTTTTCACTATCAATTAAGAACACCTTTCCTGAAGGGCAATCGGAACGTAGTCCCAACAGGCATCCAACTGAAGAACGCAGTGAGGTTTGGAAACGAATATTATATTTCCAGCAACGTTTGGAAATATGGTAGGCAGTCACCTCTAGCCTAGTTTGGGACCAACAGCTGCGACCAAGAGGAGAGAGAAAAGGAGCACGAGATGGGCTACAGCCAACCCAGTGGCACTCAAAAGCGCACCGGCCGATAAGTGAGTGCAACCTTCGAGTGCATTAGGTGACCTTCGAAGGGATCCCGATTAAACGAACATGTGGAGTGGAATAGTAGATATGTCGTGCAGTCAGTTGCACGATTGAGGAAAGGTGTACGCAGAATTATGCGTACGGAAGGGACGGGCGAATAAATACGGTCCTCAGATTCTTAGAGAAGCTACACAATCGCCTTTCATGACAGGACCAACATTCGAAGTGCAGAGTGGGCTATCTACTCTTTTTTCCATCAGATTTGGGGGATTGGGAAAACTACCTTTCAGAAACACAAGTCTCAGATGATTCACATAAGCCGGAACTTTCCCCTTCCGTTATTCCTCTCTCGTTTCTTTTTGATTACAAAATTGGTGTGCTGTAGTATTATTGATGATGCGCACGGTGCGCATTTATGTGTATCGCCTAACAGTATGTACACTGATTGCCCTCACCCGAGCGTCTCTCCTAGATGCATAGAGAAATTTATTATTATTATTATTATTATTATTATTATTATTATTATTGCTAACTGTCCAGGAGCAATTTTCAGGGTGCCAATCGCCGCTCTTGGTGAGAGCCTAATCTCTACGGAGTAAATGAACAACTGGTTGACCGCCGGGTTCTTTGTTGCTTGTCTGTTCCTTTCTTGTCTACTCGATGGACATGCTTGCAACATGCTTTGTTTCCTCTTCCTGCGAGTCTGAAATACTACTGATGCTTGGACCAACTCGTCGGTCCCTTCAGTGACGACTTTAAATATCCTTTATTCGCCTCCCTTTATTCCATTCTTCTCCTACTTCAACTAGAAGAATTTGTTCGAAGAGGCTACATCCACAAGACAAACGGGAACCTGCGACTCACTCTTGTCCGACACGAAGGTGTCTTTGTGGAACCTATTTTTACGCTCAGTGCAGCAAAGCATTCTTAAAGTTTGTTCCTACGGAGCTCACACAATCTATCTGCTGTCCGTGATCAATTCAGCAGCCATCATACAGAACCCGGACCACCAGAAAACGCAACTTTCCAGGTTAGTCAGCCCTCACGAATCCCGTGAAGCTGGTGGAAACTACCAAACCGAAGGGACTTAAGTTAAAACTGAACATAATACGTAGTCGACGGTTATGCAGGCGACAAAGTTTTGTCTTCCGGGTTTGATGAACCTGGAGTACCTGGAAGCTACCATTCTGAGGGCAGCTCTCGACGTATGTGGCTGCGCGTTACTAATGTTAATACCAATCCTTCTTACTCCAGTCACCCTCGTACTTACTGTTTCTGCCCAACCCAAATGAAAACAGATGTGTATAATACCCATGACAATTTACCATATAATGATATGCCTTACATTTAAGGTACTCGACTGCTAACTGCCATGCCGAACACAAGCCTATATTACGGATTCGTTTTTACAGCGCTTCACGTGGCTGGGGACGAACGGCTGAACGGCATGTGGTGGGAGACTGGAGCTATCAGAAGATGGACAGCTTTTGATGAAACACAAGACCGTGAGGAGACAACTCACGGCATGGCATCTTAATGAAACTGAACTTTCCGTCTTGCATGTAAACGGCGAACCCAGCTGTGGACCCAACGGTCCCTCAAAGGTGTCTCTGGGTGACAGACATATCGGGTGTTGGTAAAGATGAATTAAATGGATTGAGACGATTATTTGTAAGCTTCTTCCGCAGTCGTATAACACGACGTGTAGTGCACATGTTTCCGATGATCTTATCAAGCCGTTAGAGCCATAATATATCAAAATAGAAATGAAAACCGTCGCGCGAAAAGCATGCTAATGGTTAAAATTCACACCATTTGACTTTGCGTGTGCGAAAGCAAGTTAGGTGTTGGCTGTCTGTACGTCGGCCGAATGAGTCAGTTAACGGTGAAAGCACCTGGAGCTGTTAAGCGAACCTTTGTTCAAGCAAGGCTGAGTTGCGTGATCTAATGGTGGTTACTTTGACAGTGGCCGACGTGTAGTGGAACAGATGTGTGGGCTACAACGAATCTCGATGCAAAAATAACGAGTGAAATCGAGGACTGGACTCACCAAAGATTGACAATGTTCGGGAAACGTCCAATGACATTGGAAAGTATTCCGATTGTTCCAAGCGTAGCTGAGGATATGAAGTAACCCAGCTGAAAGTTAATCCAGCAAATAGGATGTTTTAAATTGGACAGCAACCACTAGCGCTGTAAAAAGAACCAGCAAGCGCGTGTAGCAAAGTTTATTCCAAAATATGTTGTGTTGTTTTTACTCAAGTCAAACAAAAATGTACCATGTGGTCGGATGCAGCAGGTAAGGAATGATAGCAAGATGAACAACAAAATAATGGAAACTCAACAGACGTTCGCTGGTGAGCAGTTTTATCGATCCGAAGGAATTCTGCAAATAATAGTGAACCAATGATTTAGGCAATTGTGTCGTTCGCCGGTAAGGTGTTTCAAGGCCGAAACGAGTTGGAAACGGTCACTTAGACGCGAAAATAGATTTTTCAAATTTTCCACGAAATGTTAAAATACATGTTGCGGGACATATATATAGACTTAATCAAATATGCTAGTGGTGTTGCAATGAGAAAAATCAGCTGTATTCAAAAGTTGCTCATATTTGCACTTTTGTTCAAAAAAGGTGTTGCCATTTTTTTTATACAAGCATAATGTTGGCTTTCCCAATCGATTTTACGTTCTGTAAATGATTCCATCGGAATTTTCGTGGTGAAATACACCTCTCTATTTCGCGGAAACGCTTGATTCCGCGCGGTTTTAGAGATATAATAGATTTTGTAATTTTCGAACACGTTGTGTTCATATTACATTGTACACAAAATATCACGGTAATTCCTAGTGAGAACTATGTCGCCACGGTTGTTGCTTAGTTACACATCAGAGTTATATGTTCAGTCTGTTTCCCTGATAGTATTTCTGGTGGAAAACGGTCTGCGTTATCACCTGGTTGTTTCTACCTACGATGTGGTGTATACATGCGTGACACGTCCAACCCTATCACTACTAACGTGCATATTGTTTTGTTTGTTGCTTATTGCTCATGCCTTAATGTAGCTGGCCATGTGTACGCGAGTCAATGCTCACTTATCCGACGGATAGTGACCAACTTAGATGCTCGTTATTTATCCGTCGGATAAGTGAGCATTGACTCGCGTACACATGGCCAGCTACATTAAGGCATGAGCAATAAGCAACAAACAAAACAATATGCACGTTAGTAGTGATAGGGTTGGACGTGTCACGCATGTATACACCACATCGTAGGTAGAAACAACCAGGTGATAACGCAGACCGTTTTCCACCAGAAATACTATCAGGGAAACAGACTGAACATATAACTCTGATGTGTAACTAAGCAACAACCGTGGCGACATAGTTCTCACTAGGAATTACCGTGATATTTTGTGTACAATGTAATATGAACACAACGTGTTCGAAAATTACAAAATCTATTATATCTCTAAAACCGCGCGGAATCAAGCGTTTCCGCGAAATAGAGAGGTGTATTTCACCACGAAAATTCCGATGGAATCATTTACAGAACGTAAAATCGATTGGGAAAGCCAACATTATGCTTGTATAAAAAAAATGGCAACACCTTTTTTGAACAAAAGTGCAAATATGAGCAACTTTTGAATACAGCTGATTTTTCTCATTGCAACACCACTAGCATATTTGATTAAGTCTATATATATGTCCCGCAACATGTATTTTAACATTTCGTGGAAAATTTGAAAAATCTATTTTCGCGTCTAAGTGACCGTTTCCAACTCGTTTCGGCCTTGAAACACCTTACCGGCGAAAGACACGTTCGCCGCCATCTACTTTGGCTTGATAGTTGCTTTCAGCCAGTTGACATACAGTGGCGCCCTCGAGAGATTTCATTTCATTTGCACCGATTCGCGCTAGATGAAACTGTTTGATTCTTTCAGACCAACACCGAGCCATACAACTCAGGTAGGTCGTTGCACGAGCGCGAACGAACGAGCATGTCACCGCAAGTGGGTTAGGGCCTGGCAGGTTATCCTTCCGCTTTGGGATGATCAAGGGAGAATTTGTGAAGGAAGTAATCTGTCTGATTGCAACGAATGTTCTGTCAAAATAACTAGTGAGCCGGTGTGTTGGCGTTCCAGCCGATTCGAACACTCGTGGATCAAAAGCATTTGTTGTCGAGCTGATGAATCCATCAGTAATTACCAATGCGAACGCTGAATCTTCTGATTTGCTGACATTTTTGGCAGCACCCTCATGCTATCTTCCCCTGCTCCCAGGGTCATCCACGCCGTCGTCTCTCCACCGGGCATATATACGGTAGACACGTCTCCACCTGGTGCGCTAGCCAAGCTACGTAACCTTGAGGGTAACTCTGATGAGCCGGATGCAATTTCTTCCCTGTTCTCCCTTAGGGTTGCCGAACTACTTGCCAGCATTCTGAGCATACTATTCATCTAGTCGCTCGAGCAGAGCACCAGTCCCGCGGATTGGATAGTGGTCAACCTATCTCTTGTATTCAGCAGTGGTTGCCGTGAAATTCCAGCCAGCTATAAGTCAAACGCCTTTCTCGTCAATGCATTCAAGGTGCTTGATGTACCTGTACACGATGCCATCTCCAACCACTTGTCTGCGGAAAACTTCCCTCTTAACATCCAGCATGGCTTTCGTTAACGGCGATCACACGCAACAAACCTCCCGTTGGCTACTGATATTTGGACCCGATCGGCCAACTGGAGCTTAGGAGTTGATGTTGTGTGCGTGGATTTTGCTGAGGCGCATGATCGAGTAGACCACTTAGCACCACCGGATGAACTATACAGCCTTAGCCTTCATGGTAACCTGCTCGAGTATCTACCCTCATACCCAATCGATCGTTGTTACCGTGTTTCGGTGAACGCCTCTTCTATGGCTCACATTGGAGCAATAGTGGAGCTTCCCAGGTGTGTAATTTTCCAAATCCGAATGAATGATAACTTCTCACTACCCTCTACCTTGCTGTTATCCACGGTTGGCGTGAAACTCTGGTGTAACACAGAAAACAGAGTATCCTGCTGTTCAGCAAAGCAGCTTGAACGCTCCATTTGCGTGGTCTCAAACTAACCCTCTGAGGTTCAACGCTATGAACTTTAAGGTTATGCACATTCGGCACACCTGTAACACCACTTGTCATCTTAATTCTACTATTTTGAGTTATGCCTACTGAGAGAGACTTAGGAGTATCTGTTTTCGATATCCCTCCATTTTCATCAAACACAGGTAACGCAAAGAAAGCCGGGAGCACCCTGACGCCACTCAAGCGGTTCTTTGTTAGGTCACACCCGCATGTGATTCACGCCCCTCTATAACAACTTTATTCGATTTCAATTTAGGAATGGCACTGCAACCTGTCCCTACTGATCTTCAGAGGGATAAATCCTTACAGGGATTGTTCAACGAAGGGCTACAAAGGTCGTCCTAGGAATTCACATGCAGTCTCTCAAAGAAAGACCTAGTAAACTTGGTGTGTACACGTTTGAACTTCCAATGCTGCGGGGTGACTATCTGCTTAGTTTTCTTATCCTTAATGTTCTCAACCACCCAGGTAGAGCTTTATTTACTACACCCACGAATACTGTTTAAAGGCTAACGCTCCCCAAAATAGAGCTTCAGTACGGTCGACTGGAATGTCGGCCTTGCTTTTTCTGGTTATGCGTATTCAAAATGTGAAACCGTTTATCCGATGGTATTATCACTGTAGATCCTTTGCAAGCTTTTGAAGTTCATTTAGCTCGATTCTTTTTTTGTAGTTCGAATACTGCACTTGTGTTTAGATTTCAGGTTCATCGACATTGACCCGGTGATTCGCTGTTCTGAGATACGCAGCACTTAAAAGCCCATCTTCCTACTTCACTTATTAACTCACTTAACCCCTTGGAACGTGTCCCATTTGCATAACGATCTCACGACTCAGCGATCGAAAGATTTGAAAATGGGTTTGATGCGGGAGGCGCAAGTTACTACGATCAGATCAGTTTATGTGTTTCGATATACAGCAGACTTCTGTCGATCTGAAGATCAGTACTCCAGAACAAGCTTCAGCGCTGATCTTGATGATTACGGCAGATACTAACAGAGTTACTTACCAATCTAACGATGTCCTAAGTAGGTGGGAATCCAATGGCATCTGGAAGCGGTTCCCAGAAGGACATCCAACAACCTCCGTCACATTAGCAAGCGATAATCCCAGAGGAATAGAACTGTCACATAGGGATGTTCCGAGATCGGAGCGCATAGAGCTTCTTTTTTAGCCGCCATCTATTGATGGTGAGGGAAGGGTAAACCAATCGACTGCGCGCGATTCAAATTTGAAGGTAAGCTGCTCTTTCAGTTTTGCTATCATTTGCCTGTAAGTGTCTCACATTTGGTTACTAAACCGTGTGAGCAGCTTAAAAGCGAATTAACGTTGGTTGCAAGTTGATTTTCACTTACTGGTCATAAATTAAGTTATCCAAGCCGGACAATCATGCCCCGAGTCTCTTACCCTTGCCTCAAAAAGCAATGTGGCAACAAGGCAGTGGCCGGAATACAGTGTGAAATATGTGATAGATGGTGTCATCACTCATGTGCATGCATAAACACAGAACTCTATAAACTGCTCGGCAAACATTCTGACTTGTGCTGGGTCTGTGTAGAATGCAAGACCAGAGGGAGAACGTGGCTTGGTCTCTCAGACAGATCAGATTCCTTAATAGATGCTTCACACAGCTCGAATTGCATTGCCCGGTCCCCATACCAAACCACCAACCAACCCCAGAACTCTGCGCCTGCAAAAAAGTGACTAAAAAACTCGAAACCTCGAGGAATGGCGTGCGCATGCCGACGGCCCATTGCAAGCAGCCCGTAGGCCCCACACCGGGAGGTAGCCCAGTTGTGCGCTCAACACCACTTACGTCAACGTTGATACGCCCTCGAAACCACATTTTGCTGTCCGAAGAACTCCGAAAGTCCAGTGAGACCGTCCAGAGATCACAAAAAGCAACTACAAGTAAGGCTTCTAGACTTTGGAAGGCAACAAGTTTGACGCCAAACGGGCGTATGAAGGAAGACTGCAGGACGCTCCCAAGCGATCGCGTGCACCTAAGCCCGACTAATGTCGATGCGTTGCTCACACGGCTAGTGCAACACGAGGCACATCTGCGTAACGTTACGGCCAATCTACGAAAGCATATTAGTGCAGTTAGACAGTTGCAATGTTCCTTGAGACCACCCTAACAAGGGACAGAAACATAGTCATTCACGCTCCCGAACCAGTCATACGGGATCCTAAACATAGGAGATCCTCGAAAAGACAACTAATGCCAAGCGTTCTGCGAAACGCTGAGCTACCCGCATCGACGAAGTGGCGCCGAGCGCACAGACTCGGTAAGTGGACTGTACCTGAAACACAAACAAACCGCCCCAGACCGCCCCTAGTAGAATTTCGAGATCGCAACATTCGAGATCTGGTGCTGACTAGAGCTGACAAGATATCTCAGAGAATGCCAGGCATAAGGGTAGCAGGAGATACAGCCATGCATTCCAAATCTGACCCCTATGTCGCGATGTCAGCTGCACCAGAAATCAAAAGCGAGCGTCTCGGCACAAGCCAGGTCAAGGAAGGAAATAACAGCTTCAAGGAAGCAAGATGACGATGTGAAAATTTAGGAGAACCAACCACCGATGACAAAAATGGTTTACATCGGTCCGGATTATATCCTCACACCCAAAAAACGGACTTATCCCTCACAGGTTTCCTCCGAGGGATTAGATGACATCAAACTACGGAGCAGGCAGAAGGCCAGATCGCCGGAGCTGAAATGCATGCTGGCCAATGTGTGCAGCTTGCTTAATAAGAGAGACGAGCTGTAAACAGTAATTCACTCCGTAGATATTCACTTTCTCACAGAAACATGGCTCAAAGAAGAATAGATTTGGGGGATTGGGCTTGTGGGTTCCAGTGGTATCGCAGTGAACGTGGCAATGCCGTTGGAGGCGATTGCCTATTGTTGATCAAAAACTCTATAAGGCAATCACCCGTAAACTATAACTGCAGCTGCGTGAGCATTCAAACCGCCGTCAACCCTCTCCACGTCAACACCCCATTGATAGTCTTCGGGGTGTACCGAAGTCCGGGTGCGCAACCAGAAAAAGACGAGGCATTGCTGAAATCACTCCAGTCGGTTTGCCAACCAGGCCGTCGCATTCTCGTTTTGGGGGATTTTAATGCTCCTAAAGTCAACTGGCGATTGGGATCTGTTGGTGGTAGAGGTTTTGGTCACAAAATGCCCAACCTGGTCAACAATTTCACACTAACGCAGCACGTTAGAGTGGCCACGAGATCCCGACCTGGTCAGATAGCCTCAACACTAGACTTAATCATAACTCGCCATAGCACTGATATCGTTAACATGTTGACTGCGGCACCACTCGGAAAATGCGATCATATGGGGGTATATTTCTCGTTCCAATGTTCCCTATTGGTAAAACAGGCACACAAAGTGCAAAT
>LUCH01009806.1:0-11344 GCA_013368495.1 Paragonimus heterotremus | reverse complement strand
TCAACGGAAACTATTGCACACAGTTTTGTCGACGCGTGGATTTCGAATTTTGGTGTTCCGACCACAATCACAACTGACCGTGGATCTCAGTTCACCCCAGCTCTTTTCCGTGACTTGAATCGTATTTTTGGATGCGAGCACATAACAACCACTGCGTGGAATTTATCATAGACAGTTAATGTAGACTATTCTGTTACCTTATCCATTCATTTCTTCGTTTCATTACACCTTGGAATAGAAGATCCGGACAATTAGCAGTGCTAATAAAACTCGTTAGATTACGAATCAGTAGGCGTAAGTACAGAATGCACATAAAACACGTCACTTATGGCCAGATAATCGATGAAGTCTGCTTTGTTGCGGAAACGAGACCGATGTAAAATTGATACAAAGACATGGGAAACAAAAAAGCAAACGATCTGAAACAAGTGAACATTAGAGAATACCAGCAATGTAAACAAAAAACAAAAAACCTGGTGAATTCAGTGCACGGTGAAAAGTCGGAAGTTCGAACCTGAGAGGAAAGTTATCCGGGGCGCAATCGTTTCCAGATGAGCTGTTTTGCGACCAAACAGACAGAGTTTTGACGCAGCGGTGAGCGCACGCCTCGAAACGCGCCCTATGGTTTATGATCAAATCAGCTGCCTCTGGATTCGGATATGTGGTGCAGTGACTATCCAGTGACTGACCATCTGAATACACAGTGGATCGGGTTAGCATTTGGAGTTGTTCTGCTGAATGGTCCCGGACGCTAGCAGTGGGGCAAGTCAGCAAGTAACGAACGTGGTGTAGAATTTGCCACAGATGATTTTTTTCCGGATCCCACTGGGTGAAAGCAGAACTCAAGGACAGTTCCCCCGTTTCTGCATTCACGTATGGGTGGTAGAATCCTTTTGGTAGAAAAACATGCTGGATGGAAGGATTTGAAAGCAGAGCTCATGATTTAAAAAATCACAAAGTGGATATCTAAAGAAACTAACAGTAACGCAATAATCAATTGATCAACCAACTGACACTGCGTTTGGAGGCAATATGCAACCAATTGAACTTCATAGAGTTTAACAGCTTACAGTTCAACGAAAAATACACTAGTCTCGTACATTAGCGCGCGTGGAAACGCACATTATACCTATAGTACTTCACTCAGCAGCTGGCCCTGACGCCACAATAAATAGTTGGAAAAAGGAGCTTTCTGGGTTAAAACGATGAGTTTAGAAGAAAGTAATAAGTGATAAATGAACCAAGCGATCCTAAGCGCAAACGAACAGGACAATTTGTCGCGTGCGACAGCGTCGCCAACTAACGATGTCCGTTTTTTATGTAGCATTCAAAAGACGTACTACTCACAACGCTTTCCGGTTCAACATTTCGAACGAATAAACAAATATGCAATTAAGCTGTAATGGGACACAGACAACTGAAGATAGGTAGGGTTGAAAAAACCACACACTTAGAGATGCACACTTATTCCTAATTCTTCCTTAACGCATCGTACCCAGTTGCCACGGCAACTACAGCGTCAGTACGGACTGTCTAAGAACATGCAAAATGTAGGTGCATTTGACCGATACTGTCTAAGCCGTGTAAAACGTTTTTTTCGTGGTGAGGAACAGAACACATAATGCGTCGGTGACGCGAGTAACGCGACTTGTCTTCAGTGTGCACTCAGTGATTAAAGATCAAGAATTACATTCCCATGAAACAGTTAGTACAACCAGGGCAGCCACTTGGGTTTACAACCATTATGTGAGATGTTCACTGACACCAGTATCCTGCGGTAGACTAAAATTCCCCATGAATCGCTTATCCTCAATATATGAACAACTGCCACTCACATGGGAAGTTGTATTGATCACCCTGATTCCTCTTGCCCAATTACACCGGTAGTTGTATCGTACACTGTATCACACAAAAGCCGAAATAACAAATGTTCAGAATAGCTGCGCTCGGATACTGTGCAAATTTTCGCCGGAAGCATCGCCCACGGGTAACATCGCAAAACGTTTTCCCTACCCAATTTAACTAAACAGATGTTCCTTGACGTGGTACGTCTTCTGATTGGTATAATGTGCTACGTAAAGAGAACTAATTGTCTCGAACGTTTGGCTTACGTTGGACTTCACTCAAAAAGCCGGGAACACCTCATAAATGTAAAGTTTGACGACAAACTTCTGTGCCACGTAACCATGTGGGGTAAAAACTGTGCTACAACATACAACAAGAATGAAGGAATCATATAAAGATGGATGTGGATGAAGAGGGACATTAAACCGATGCACACATAGATTTAGAACTCAACGGCAATCGACTTCCACGCTTAGATATATCAAACAGCGCCCTCAACTAAATGTGTTCACTGTCTGTTGGACTTTAGCCAGGAATATTCTACTGAAACAAGCTTCAGTATCAGTGACTTCACAACAAGCTGTATGCTGACCATTGTGCTGTCGCTACCAGCCTAAACCAAACAAAGCACAGCAATCGGTGAGCCAGCATCCGCATGATGTGGTCAAACTAAAAAAGCCTGTGAGACGAGTTCACTATGGCCAGCGACCGACAGAGTCTACTCATTCACAATATACGTCGGCGAACTCGGGTACTGCTGCCACGATGTTCCCACTGCACACCACTAGTGCTTCGGAGACGGCAATGATCGGAGACTGGCGGACTGTAAACATTCTCCGGGCAAATAGACCAGGTTGCGACACCATACGAAACATCCGCTCTTACAATGACATCATACATTCGACCTTACACTGGTCATGCATAGCTAGTAGAGTGTCACTTCCAGTTTAACCAAACAAACACAGATCATTTTAAGGTGTCCAAAGAGTAGATATACCTAAGACATGTCTGAACAACTAGGTCAAGAGATCAAGGCAACCATGACCCATGGCAAGCAGGTGTTTCATCCGAAGGAACGCCGGCAATTTAATCCCACCATAGGCAATTGCACCGATAATGTCTATTATCTGCAGACTGACATTCACAGTCGACGACAGTGTTTCATAAGATCCCGTTCAATACCAAACTGTACAGGAGCAAAAAGTCGACGCCAAATCAAAGCTAGTCTTGACTCGACCCAAAGTCTGACAACAGAGTGAGTTGAGAATATTAGCTGTAATGAAACTGAGCTGGAAGGGTTCATGGACAGGAGACAGTTCGGTCAATCAGAGCCCACGCACAAGCTGCTACAGGCGGAAATGTGATCGATCGGCACGAATCAATTAAAAACGGCAGTTAACTGGACATACCGAATCTGCTTGTGGGAGGTGATCAAAACAAATTATGTGGACTCCTTGAACAACCGGATTGATTACAGCAAGGTCGTGGAACGTAACAACGAAAGGGGCAATAAAGAGGGGCCACACTTATCGCCCAATAACAATCGTAAACAATGACAGTTCCCTGTGAAAAGAGCATCGTTTTTCCAATAAATTTTAATAAATTTGTCATGGTAGTGTCTGTCAGCACACAGCTAACCTAGGCACATTTGTCCTCAGAAGGTACTACTGTTGGTTGTAGCTATAGCAAATGATTCTGAGAATAGACAGATAACCCGTTTACTATTATAAGACGAACATTTAATAAACGAACAAGTAGACGAAAGTAAAGAATAAAACATAGAACAAGAAACAAAGCGGTGACAAAACAGTGGCAACCTCATCAGGTTTATATGGCAAGCGAGTTGAAAAACCTCTTCTTGCTTTATGGAAAGTACTACCTTGTATGTGTACGGTTGGTGAGCCGCCTACATAATTACTTTCGACTTTGAGCCACTAAGATGAGATACAAATACGTAAGGCTCCCTGTAAGCCTCTCTATGTTCTGACTGAACCTTTAGTCCAATAAAGCAGGGGTGGGAAGTTTTCAATAATTCATAACTTTTAGAAGCAACGTCGCACGGTAACGTACGGCAAGCTGCCGTTCACCGTGAGTGACATGAAAGATCGCATAAAGGTTGAGATAAACTACATCAGACAGAGGAGCAAGAAAAGTGTGGATACGAACAAGCTGTCACTGCAGATGGCGTTTCCAACCAGTGATTTGAATGAATACGAAGTCCACAATTGGGCAGATAACAATTGCTCAGTTTATTCAGTGGAATGGTGGAGCGTTTCATAGTTTACGATCACATCGTTGTCACATCTAACTGTTAGTTATCATGATGAAAAGGACTCGGCACGATAAATACTGAGCAGACCAAGGAGCACGTGTCTAAACCATCGTACTGCGCATTTTCATTACTTGCTCAGTGGACACATGTGCTCATGGTTTCTGGAAACATACTGACAAACAACCACATTGCTCAATGAAGATGCTGTATAGTCACGACTGGACATCGATTTGCAGGGCTATGCTGACTACGATTTCTGTCCACCCAGATGCAGCCTTGTTAGATAGACCAAAGTGGAGCAGTTAGACGAAAAGTGGTAGCACGGGTAGTGGTGCATATCACATCATTGATCACGTAAAAGTGCATCATCGGTAATGAGGCATGATCAATTGGGCGTACAGCAGAACTATTTCCGCAGTTGTGGCATTACTGCCTTTCGAACCAGGAAAAATAGGATTAAGAAAGGTATTCTCACACAAAGAGCAATTCGATCGCCCAACGGTTGAACATGACCACCGGAGTATTATCCAGTACAGTCGAAAAATATCCGGTAGCATTCGGAAGCCTGATGTAGATTCCAGTAGATCCACTGTGTGTAGCAGTAATCAGAATCAGACATCAGTGTCTTATTCATTGAGCTCTCAGGCTAGTCAAACCCGTCACTGCCAAGCAAAAGACTTTTGAGTCACTAGCCAGGAATAGGGTCTCCCAAGTAAACACTATATTTTGTTGTCATGCAGGTCAGACATTTGAGTCGAATACTCGAGGTGTGGTACTCAAAAACAACCCTCATTCGCGGCATAAAGGCCCGGGAAGTATCAGAAGTTAACGTACTCCTGACCGTGAAATTATTCACCTATCACGGCCTTCCCTTTCTATTTTGCCCCCCAAGTCATCTTCGTTCCATGTGCCTTCCGGCGATAAGTATATTCTGAGATCAAGACAACTGGTAAATATTGGCGCTTTCAATGTATACACTCTCTGAGAAGTCGGCCAGCAAGTTGCTCTGGCAAATACTCTCTCAAAACCAGAACACGATGTGTGTTGCGTGTCAGATTCGGATCTACGATTCTGGCAATCCACTTGTACTCAAATCCAGATAACTGTCGATTTGAGTGAGTCCTTTTCAGGGCCTCTGGTGACCCCGAAGCTGAATGCCGTGGTCAAGCCGGAGTAAAAGTCGCACTGAGTTCATCTGGATCCAAATCAGTAAGTGCTGTGTGCTTCTCATCCACAGACAACAATCGATCCAACAGCAGCCAACTACAGATGGTGCCTCTTTGTTAACGACTGTTGTTGTTGTTGTTGGGAAAAGACACTCTTTCCCAAGAATTCGCCGCACTTGCCAGGAAAAATGGATTCTTCATTTTTAGGAATTTGAACGCCCGTCAAAATTCTCGAATATCTAAGATTTCGCGCTCGTCTTTGATTGGTCCGTTTCGTGATCTAGGCCCAAGGCCGCCCAAAACATACAAATATAGATGCTGTAAACCACAATTTTGCCTCCGAGCTAAGCAGCAAATAAAGCTCGCTTGAAGGCCGCCTTTTTCCTTACTTGTTGGGGGGTTCTAAGTTGCGAGATTGGGAATCTGATACTTGTGCTCTGATTTTCGTACTGTTTTGTGATATTGTTGCGTTCGTTCGTGATAGGGATACTGCTCGCGGTCTTTGCGCTTTTTCTTACCTTTCTCTATCAGGGGAGTCGTAACAGTTGTATATTTCGGAGCGGCCATCTAGACAAAGATCGTGAAATTGCCCAGATGTCATACACCCATAACAATTAACTGGTATGCGAGCAAGGAAAGTGTAAAGAACGCTCACTAACAAGCAGTGGTGAACAGATTGTTCGGTTCGATTCAGTTGAGATAAACGAACGGACAGGAGAAACAAATCACAACAGCTATAAAAACTCCCTGTGGGGAGGTGTTCCGAAGGACCTGTGCAGTTGCGACGGAAATGAATTTCTACCAAGCCGATAAGTCCAGTGGGCAGGTACCACTCGAATTCAAATATGACGACTATCGAGAACCTGAACGCAAGTTGGACAAAGGCTTCCGCAAACACTGTGAGCACCATTTGATCTTTCTTCCTTGGTTCTTGGCTGCAGTGTTCATCGAGTCGGTGTAAGCAAGACCATTTGTATGTAGGGTTACGGTTTATAAGTAAATGCCACGGGCGCTCAACAATTTTACGGATATTCGACCTCCTTCTTCCTATTCGAACTTGCCACGGGCGAGATAGTTCCCTGACGAAAACAATGAGCTTAACTTTGAGTTTGCATCTAACATTACGTTGACGGACACAGAGTATGCCGATTATATTGTTTACCTTGACAAATCTACCGAAGTCATAAAGACCAAAATGAATAAGGTGAGGGCTCGGGATGGTTTTCATGAAATATGTTTCGCACCCTCAACATGCAAACAGTTGTTTGAAGACTTAAGCATTCCCATTCCCAAGTTCATTATTGCAGTCAATCTGCTTGAGGCAGTGGACACTCACCTATTGCAATGATGATAAATCAGAGAGGACAACAAAAGCACAAGTTGCCTATGTCAACCTGCGTTATCCACAGCGTCAAAATGACTTCTGATTGTTGCTGAGAGAGATGATACATGCCTAATTCGGAAACGTGGCCTGTCTGCGTAGAAAACATAGAAAGACTTGCTGTGTTTGATTATCATCGTTTCTATCAATTAGCCCACACCGTACGAGCAATGCAGCCGTTCACCGGCGCTTACTGCAGAACGCAAGGCATGAGGGGTCAATTGATCAACTAATCACACCGCACAGTCCGCAATGGTTAGGTCACGTACTCCACATACTAGCTGAGCGTTTGTCGTATACAATGAGACCATCAACAACGGGGCAAAATCTCGAGGCGGTCAGGCGACAGCATGACCACAAAATATCAAAGCCCTGACAGTTCCATTTAGTAAAGTGGGTTGATGTCGCCCGCCCGAGTGCGAACATCGTGATCACCAAAATTGCCGGCTGGGAACGCTGAGTTGACAATGTGCCGTAACTAGTGGAACACTTACATTCATACCAATTCTAGTTCCTCCGCTTAGACGTCTTTCATCAATCTTTAAATATTTTAGTGATGACTTCTTCTTTGGTAATCCACGTCATTGCTGAGGTAAGCGACAGTCTGAGCCACCGTATCTTCTGATCGGGATTATGGCCGTTTTTAACGAACCAACTAATTAACTAATCAACCAGATCTCTTGACATAGGTTGCTTGATGAGAACAATTTAAAGCGGGGCAAGTCTGTAGATAGCTCTGTCTTCCAACCATGGAGCACAACTGGTCCGACATAAGCAAAATAAACCCGTCCTACCAGTGACAACTGAACGTCTCTGGGAGGCCACCAATGACGCAAGTTGATGAGGGCAATGAGTGTCTCCAACGATACATCGTGAATAATATTACAAACTGACAGAAACGGCTCAACACATATAAGTGAAACGACTCATTGTCTCAAGCCTGTAATAATTAACGTGAGAAGGGGCACCTCAAACCCGACGTAGTATTTTACATCTTGAGGATGAGAAACGAATTTCGTGCAGACCAGCTCGAACGTTAGGCTTATTCAGCATGGTTTGTACCCCCTCGGCTAAAGAAAGTAAAATTATCAGAGCATTGCATATCGATCAGTTTACTGTCGAGAAGACAATTTAAGCAATCATCCATAGCGTCATCCACGACAATGCCCATCAAGGAGGCAGAGGTCAAATACTTTTGTGGAACATTTTTCAAAATGGTGAATCAACCAGACAGCTGCTCTTACTTTCTCCTCTTGCCTGCAGAGTAAACATACAATAATTTAAGCGGATCCAGATATTTACCTGGGACTACTTTAAGAGGAGAAAGCTGTGTGTACGAGTGTTGATGTCCCAAGACCAATCGCAGCATAAGAAACATCATCGTTGCATCCCGACCGGAACAGAATTCTGTCTGGTAACCACGCACCTGGTTTCCATCGGTCTGATGACGGGGCATAATATCAAAGCAGTAACTTTGAAACGGTATAGACACTATTAACACTGCTGTGCTTATCACGCACATTTCACACCCATTCCTGAAAACGGGAATAAGTGGAGAAGGACACCAACCACCAGAAACTTCTTCAGTTTCCAAAACAAGCCAGAAGTTCTTACAGCTGAAACGAACCTCAGTCCATCATCTGTGAAAAAAACGGAAAAGGAAACAAAGCTGAATTTGAAAATTTGGGGAGCTTCAACCACTTGAAATCCAGGTGCATATCTGCTTCCAATGGAGTGCCGTCTACTATATGCTCCGGTTCACACCAGTTGAACCACTCCTTGAAGTCTTCAGAGTACATGTTACTGGTTAGGGATTCGTGAGCCAGCTGTCCTAAATACAATCTCATTATAACCAGATTGATGACCAAAATAACAGAAAACAAAAGAACAACGTGTCACAGATATCGGACAAACTGCTCATTCTGTAACTTACTACTATTCGCTCAAGTGATGGGCACGATCTCTGACCAGGCTTTCGGTCTACCTTCTTTTAAATTATTGACGGTGGCTGTCATATTCACGAACAGAAGGACTGAGTGACGTTTACTTACGAGGTTCACCGACGTGATAGCAATCCAATTCTGAAGCAAGTGCACGGTTTCTTTCGAATTCTTCACAGTGTTCAAATGCTGCACTCGTAAAACAGACTGTCACAACAAGAATAGACATTGACGCCGTGTGACGGCTTGCGCACTGCAATGAACAAATGGGCTAAACTGGATGGTGATGATCATACCGACAGAGTAACTCATGCGAAGCAGGCCAACAGAGATCTGACAAATCAATGTTTCATGGCCTTCGGCCTAGGGACTGAAAAAAGGCTGAACACTTTCCTGAGAAAAAGCGGTATTAGTTTTGGTACACCGCCAGTCATCTGCTGCCTCGTGTTAGAGACTTCTCAGCCAGACTTTGATTAAGAACCCTAATCGTCCTCTTATCAATTTATAGGAGTATTGGTAGTAGCTCAGCCCACATGTAACCATGAATATCCGGAACACTACTAAGTATATACTGCAGCGACTGTTTCCTGACACAACTCGAGCAACCCTAGCTGTTGCATACAACAGACCGGACAGACGAGAACAGACTACTGTTAACCCCCTTCTCCACCGTTCCATTCCATTTGACCCTCAAGCCCTCTTCGACACCATTTCTACAAATTATTCTACAGATCCACAACAGACATGGCGAATCGCAGTAACGCTGGTCCGATAAGTTCCACCTCTCAGCATCCAGTATCCGCTCTCCCCGTCTGCTACTTAGACACAGAGTGAACATCGGTGATTTCGACGTACGCACTCCGAAACAGATAGATCAACCAGCCGGCCAGTTGACAATGCTAGACAGATTGAATGTCCGCGCATGCTGTATACTAGAGGCTAAAATCTAAGATAGTAGCCAACACACCAAAATGACAACACCCTCAGTGTCAAGTCGATGATGGGTGTATACAAGGGTGACTTCATGGCTGCTACTGCTGTTGCAAACCAGTCAGTTCTAACCCAAAAGATCTGAAAAACTGTTGAGCACAAATCTCACAGACCACTCACGAAGCAGGTACTATGATGTGCGGTAAGGTGGATCTTGAGTTGAACAACTAATCGACCTCACAGAAATCCCTACAGTTGTTCAACCACAGAAGAGACAGTCCTTCCACGTGGAAGTTCATATAACAATTGGAGGGGCGACATTTGTATTAAGCTTAGGTGTAGTCTGGTCGCCGGCAGTGAGGCTTGGCTAATGGAGAAAGTTAATGAAATGGAAGTCGCTTTTTTATAGAGACTCCTTATGCCTATCCATACTACACGTCCAGAACGTCCGCTTGTCAACAAGGAAGACGCCACACAGCAGGTCAGACTGCTCAGCAGAACACTGAGAGTCAATTAGCTGACCTCCTGCCTCTACTGTACTATCGCCACAGACTTGCAGATTTAGACCCACCCACCAAAAGTGAGATCCGCTTGTGCATCCCGACTCTCAAACAAAACACGGATGTTGGCCCAGACGATTTCGTGCCGGCATTTTTCAAAGGTGGGGGAGGCGTTACTAGAGACCTTGACCCAGGTGTTTCAACTAATGTGGACAACGGAAAACATTCCTGTGGTGAGACCATTTAGTGATAGTTGTGTTCGAAAAAGTAGTTAGGGGTCTTTGCGGACCCCGTACGGAATCAGCTGGACCCCAACAACTACTAATGTACATCCATTATAATTTGTCAACTCACTGAAGCCAGAGAGGGAGATGTTAGAGAAGGGTTTAGTCCTGGCCGAAGATGTGTTGGCGACATCTTTCCTCTGCCAAACTGTGGAGCTGCAACATAGGTACACCAGCCAACTATTGCTGTTAACCTGGATCATAAATGTACGTTCGATTCAGTTAATCAAACCACACCTTCGGTCACTTAAACGTAGGGGTGTACCCAACAACTGTTGGCGACTCGGTCCCATACTTCAGCGCAGGTTAGGATTTACTGAGAGCTGTGCAACAGCTTCAGCACCAACGGCAACGTAGATCAACATTCTTGTTCTGGTTTGTCATAGTCGAAATGATGAACCGTCTGTGACAATCGCAAGATGCGGCAGTGAACTTCTTACCTGCTGACTAGTGGTTGTTCTTGACAACTTTCAAACGGCAACAACAATGCTAAATGCTATTTTGTGCCTCGCCGAGTACTTCCGAATGCGCTTCGAAGCCCAAAAGTGTAAAATACTTCTGCAAGACCGCTTTGATTAAGTAGATCTAATGTTGGATGATGAATTTATGGGGATTGTCGATCGGTTTGTGTACTTAAAGAGTTGCGGTGGGGTTTTAGAGGCCGAAACAAAGGCTCGCAACTCCAAGGTTAGGTCAGCATTCACAGTCTAGCACAGTCCTGGCAACAGGGTTGTATCACTCTGAAGCTTAAGGATTGCGTGCATGAGATGACCATGAGGACGGTGCTGAGCAAAGGTTGTAAAACCTGGTTACTCAAAGTAGATGACATGGACCATCACCAAGCATATGAACATCGAATATTTGCAGTTCATCTGTGATATAAGAAAGGAGTAAACAAAACCTAACTCGTCTCTTGAGTTCCCGTCAAAAATGTACAATCCTTTTCCGATTAAACAAAGGATGACATATTGGACGATTTAGTTGTTATGAACCGCGTGGACTGACAATTGATGCAAAATCACTAAC
>LUCH01009802.1:1776-13336 GCA_013368495.1 Paragonimus heterotremus | reverse complement strand
ACCGATTACGCGTAACTCGTTGTGAACCTTGAATCGTTAGCGAACGATTCAATAGTGATCACTCTTACCAAGCGGGGCCTTCGTTTCCAAGTTTAAATTTAACACGCTTTTATCCAGTAACTGTTAGATCCAGCACGGATGGTGCATGCTCGTGTGGGAGCCAAGCTGACACCGAAACATGTTGACTTAACGAATTAAAGTGTTACCAGTCCAGGAATATTTCTTCGGGAATACCCGTCCTGGCTGTTCCATGATCCCAAGAAGGGTTCGAGAGGTTGCATTCTCCACCTACCACCTAGTTCACTGAATCACTAACTGGAGCGTTTAAGACATTTAGCAGAAGCTTATCCTTGTAGTTACGAGCCGGTGGTCCCCTATGGACGCTGCAAATAAGCCATCTCCTGTTATCCTCCTGAATGTAGCAGGAAATTGCTTGCGAGTTCGGGGTGTTTACTGAGAGATGGGCCCCTCACTGCTTTTGCTGATTGCTCACCAAGAGTAAGACACCTTCACCCGCGCGATCATCAGTGCGGTCTTACCTGTAAACGAAAAAGTCCTCTGAAGGGCATTTCCTCGAAACTAATTTCGGTCTAGCCATGTTTCAGCCACAGCTATGACGTCGGAACCCTTAATACGTTCCTGGCTTCCCCCACTTTTTGCTACTGCTGTAGGCATTTTTATACCAAGACCGGTGGTTCTTTCGCTGCGGTATTTGCCTGGATAACTTTACTGTATCAGAACTCCCCTCGGGCGGAGGACACGAGAGGACTGCCTGTATTTTGAGTAGCTATTGTGTCCAACAGTAAAACGCTTGACTTCACCATTTCCTCAAGCTTCCAAACTTCTTTGACCACAGCAACGCTAACGCTATCCTTTGGCTCCGTATCTCTTTCCTTCTGCAGTGTCATCGTCATTTGTCGGGCGATATCCTCAGCAGCAATCTGGCTGTGGTATATAGCCTGACTTCCATTTAATGGCTTACATGCAGGGACTACCCCTATCCCGTGGGGTTTGGCCATGGTTATTACTAATTTCGTGGTTTCTTCTGACCTTTCTTCACTACCTGAAGCTTCCTGGCTTCCCCGTGTTCTGTTAGTTTTCTGTTCCGTCATACAGATGGTGCTTACTTTAGCTGCGAATGAGGTTTCCATACTTTAACTACAGCCAGCTTCGGATCTGCCGCTAGATGCTACTGTCGTGAAATCTTTTTAGACCCAACGTCTCAGCCACTTTCCGGTAACTTAACTTGTCTGTCGCACTGGGTCAATGGAGTCGCCAGTAGAGCTACATCCTTTACTTGGTCCCGCAATCTACCTGAAACACTACTGCCCGTTGTCTTCGGCGGTAACGCTGAATTGCAGCCATACTTTGAGTGCATTTTATTGTTCTGAATGAGTTGATATTTACCTTGCGACAGTTCATGTACTCTGCCAGCCTTATCAGTACAAGTCCCTTTGGAGACTTGTATAAACTCAATAGGTATTGAACGTCCTCGGTTTTAACTTCTGTTGGAATTGCTGAGTCTCCGGCTACCTACTCTGTGTATGCGTTTGACACCGGTGGCTGCAGACGACCCTGCCATCTTGAGAATTTCCATCACCCTCCTTTTATCTCGCTTTTTTCTGGTGTTTACCCCTCTGGCCACTGGCTCTTCATTGTTGAGGACCAGAATGTTACGGGAACTACTTACCACTTTTTGCTCGTAATGCGCATTTTCAATGTGTTGTCCACTAGTCCACCGATCCTCAACTTGAGAGTTGCTATCTCTTCTCTCTGTCTTACATTTACCTTCTCTACCTTGCATTCTGTCTGCTCGAAAGTAACATTTTGGGTACGCTCTGTTTTATCAATGCCCCAATGGCTTTCAGACTTTAGCAGTAACCATGAGAAGACTTCCACTAGTGAACAACGGTGATAGAAAACCCACTTCAACTGTCTGTGCTGTTTATACAACCTTAGTGCAAGCTCGGTCAGTTTCCCTGCTAGCACAGTCAGAGTTAATTTAGGCAAAATTCCTAATTCAGTCTAATGGGCCAATCCGGAGATTACGCGAGGATTTGCTAGGGATTTGGGACGCATTCCGTAACCTTTCCCTAAAGAGAGCAACGCACCAATTCTCTGATTGGTCCATTTCCAGCACCGTTGTTTTTCTCAAAATTAAACCTAAACGACCGAACTTTTCCCTAAACTAACCTGAAAAGACGAAACATTCCCCCAAATAAAGCGTAAACTGCGTAATTAACCTCCACATTAACCTCATACTACATGATGAACATGGAACGACGTACGCATTTAATCATGTAAGTGCTACACAAACGTCATCAGTTGTTCTCAAGCTGATACACCGAATAAAAACAAATACCATCGCGTCTGAATAAAGAGAGTGTATTGCAGTTAATGAGTAATGCAAAATAGCTTTTTCTTACATCTCATCCTTCGCTGCGTGATTCCGTCCCCTGTGGAGAAAAAGAACAATAAACACGTGAAAACATATGACAGGCCCACAGGTAACACACTGTCACAAGGTATGAGTCATAAATATCCAAATCACGTAACTCTTAATGCTTTCAAACCAACACTCATGCTGTACTTTAGCACAATCAATTAAGGCTTGTACAACTGAACAACGTGGAAGACCAACTTCAGGTGGAAACGCATGACGGATCCACAGGTAGCACGCACTGTCACAAGGTATGAATCACAGATATCCAAACCACGTCAAACTTAATGCTTTAAAGCTAATACTCGTGCTGAGGTGAAGACGCCGACAGGGGTGTCATCGATGAATTGATGGACGCTCTCAATGAAGTCGACGGTGGCGTTGTGATAAAAGGGCGGATGATCGGAATAGAGCTGTCGGACGGTGGGCGGGAGAATGACGTGGGGGCAGCCAAACGGGGCCGGAGGAGTGTAAAAACTGGGTCAGGTATTCCGGCGGGGAAGACAGGTTAGTGGGATTCGGGAATAACTGAGGAAGAAGCAATGGGGTGGCGTCATCAGTGCTCAATGGGGTGAAACTGCTGCATACCTGGGGAACCACGTTTGCCCCCAGCAATCGTTGGATAAGGTACAACTGTGGTTTTGGTAGCACGCACGGGTGAACAGCTGTCGGAGTCCTCGGATAAGGACTGGGACAGAAACTTCGTTAGGGGTTTGATAATGAACACTGGTAATCGGACAAATCAGTAATACCTTCATCTCTGACTGCGTTTGTCCATAAGCATAGTTGCATAAGATAATTCTACGTCCGATGTGAGGTCGGCCTTTTCAGCGTAACAACGAGCTTGCAGATAGCCGTTTAAAAACACAAGACAACCGAAGAGTGTTTACCTGTTGTGCTGCTTACTCTTACAGGTATCTTTGCATAGTCAGGCGGGAAAACCCAGTGATCTCTCACAGCCGTAGAGAACAGCAAGGGTGGGTAATTCGGCCACGATGCTGTGCCACCGTGTGTCCCCGTTAAACTCAGTATCGCGCAACACGGTTCGCCATCCTCCGTAAACGTCACAACACTGTACATCTGCGGTTGAGGTTAATTAATTGTTACCGGTGATATAAAAACTGATGAGGGGAAACGAATGAAAGACTGTAAGTCTCAGAATAAACTTCATTTATCTTCAAAGTATGTGTTATTTACATGGAGGCAAAATGAGCATAAAAAATGTGAGAAGAAGGGAAAGAGCAAGCCTTCAGTGTCAATACCAGACACACTTGCTGTAAAAGCCTCTGCTGATCAATCATCTACAATATACATGTGCAAATAGTGGGAGGGAAAACTGTGAACAAACGGAGGTTGTAATTTGGTAAAGCGCCG
The DNA here is from genome assembly GCA_013368495.1 of Paragonimus heterotremus. NCBI lineage: Eukaryota > Metazoa > Platyhelminthes > Trematoda > Plagiorchiida > Troglotrematidae > Paragonimus > Paragonimus heterotremus. The sequence goes on along the minus strand of LUCH01009802.1, from coordinate 9,522 downwards.
ATGACGCAAAGTGCAAGCCTCAGAAGTTGGATTACAGATGATGACAACTACGCAAAGACCATCGTTAATCAGAGCAGTGTTGTCTGAATGAGAATGTGAAAGCAACATGGCACCCTTAATCAAAACTGAGCATTGTAGTGAGATCACCTTCGACGTCCCCAAAATCCTAAACTCCCTGCGACATGATAGTTGCCTTGCCAGTACCACCACGCCGGTTTGCACTACCTTGTGAATGTAAATTTACTACAAACCACTAACATCAATGTTAGTGTATGGGCTTAGGTATCACAGTTTTACTAGCAGCCGTACAATGAATCCGCACCATCTCTACTGTTGTAGACTACATTCACTGGGATAACAGTGTTTTAGCTACTACCGTTGAGAACGCTGCCCAACCATGCTGATACTTGTTTGAATCCTGAAGGCCAACTGGAAATTTCGTTGACATTCGTCCTCTCTGGCGGCTGCCGTGCGGTTGTGCTGAAGGCACTCTCAAGTTCAGTTCCATAGCGCCCTTAATCGTTGTGTTGAAGTCCGCTTGTGAACAGTGAGTAAATAAATAACTGAAGTTTGTTTGTAGATTCACCGTCTTCTTACTGTGACTTCCGATTCGCGTTAGCATAAGGCTGGGGAAGCCTTGGGTGTACAAATCTCGGAACTAGCATCGCGACAGCAGCCAGGTAAGGAGGGACACTTGATGAGTGTACCAACGTTAAAACGAAATACTTTGACGGGAAAGCAAGCGGAAGATCTTTATATAAACGTCTGTACAACTGCCCTACAGATCGCGTTGGCCCATTAATGATCGCTTTTAACTTGTGCATGAAAGAAAGACACGGAAAAGCAGAAAAGTTTTAAAGTGAGCCGTGCGTGACCACATCATCCACAAGGTGTTCCAGCAAATGCAAAGAGTTAACCACCTCTGATGGCCATACAAATTGCGATAATTGAACAAAAATGCGTTGATTAACTGCCTCGCAAATTCATGATGAGTAGCACTAAAAGTGGGCGACATAAAGCATATATAGACACAGACGAACCTAGAAAGTTGTTATACTTATCATCATCCAAAATACTCCGCGAGGTAACCGATCCGATATATAGTAGAAGTTTTCTGCACTCTGTAGCCTTCCAAATCATAAAATCTCAGTCCCCAGCACTTGCGTGGGAATTCACAAGATAGGCCATCACGGCATTCCAATATCCCTTCGGTTATGCGTTTCAAGGCTTATGAGACTTTACGAACGTTCCTAGAAACCGGTCCTGATGTTCAGTTGTTAATCAAACGAAGGACGTCATCTAGACATACCGAATGCACATAGTTAATAGGGAACGTGGGGATCATATTTACCGGTAGCGGCATAAACGGTGACGGGGATCTACAGCGTGCGACGCAAAACGATTCGTTGGTTCGAAGAGAACCAGCCTGCGACGTGAACGTGACCTTCTGTCTGCGGTATACGCCTTGTTGTTCGCACCTATCACAGCTGCAGTGTGCACCCCGTCCACGTACCTGTTTAACGTAAGAGCGAGCAGGTTTACCACAGATTACCACTTTCAGACAGAGGGCTATGAGGACATTGTTAACACATATACCATTAGCAAAACGTCTGACAATTCCTGTAATACTTCTGGGAGATACAGGTTGACGTCCCCCGGTTTGCTCCTCCTTCCATACACACCGACTACAAGCTGTTCCGTAACGAGGGGCTCATTCGGGCGACACAGCATGGGCCATAATTTCGTCTTCCCAGCATTCGTTGGTGCCAAGCCATCGACACTCAGCTGAATTTCAAAAGACGTTACATGTCTTAGCTGGCGACATAAAACAGCATTCACATTGCCCTTAACCAATCCTAAATGAGCGTATTCGCCCGGATAAATAGCACGTATGGGCACACTTCTCGGCGTCGAAAACACGGTTCTCGCATCGCTGAGCAACTCTGGTATTCTTTCTTTCAATATGCGTAGAAGCCGTCACCTGCACTTTAGGAATTTTGCTTGAAAGCACCCAGCCTCGAAGGCGGTCGACAACAGCAGCGCCATAAAAATCAGCATCTCGATCTTGCAGACTGGTCCTTGATAAGTTTTCCAGTAAATCTAAAGTCGATCGTTTATTGATTAGTTGAATTATTATTGCCTTTCGTGAGTGGTGCGCATTCGCGTTCAGACAACGCGGTGGGTGGAGAAGGTTGACCAACACCCACATTCTCCAAAGATTTTTGCACACTACCATGGAATTCGGCAAGTGAACATTGGACCTTTCGATCAAAGTTAGACCGACTGGCAAACGTTTCAGAAAACCACTTAAGGTCTAATTAATAGATCACCGTCTTTTACCTCAGCGTTTTCATCGTGGTGATTAGACATATTCACGATTCTGGCACACCTTATTCAGTGTGCACGGCAAAGAATTTGAACACAGCGCGCGTGAATGATCGAAGCAGTTAGGGTTCATCTAAACAACAACCGTACATGAGAAGGGCTACAGCGAAAATAAAAATGACGTTTCTTAGACAGACGTAAATTCTATGTGAGAGCTCTCCCACCCACATGTATTCCTAGTGAACCAACAAGTCAGGCTACGCGTCCGCTTTTCCTTTGAATGTCAAAAACATTGTACCCGCGAATAAGCTGCTCGCCAAATCCACCGAAAGTCACTTGGCCTTCTAGTGGTATTATCTGCCGTGTTCAATCCAGTGACGTTGCTCAGAAAGACAGTGGCTTTGGAACTTTTCAACAGCAGCCTATCAGGCGTATATCATGATATCTCCTTCACGCGGGTAACCCGAAATTTGGTTGAAATTTTCTCGCTGTCAATGTCTGTTTATAGTTTTATCTTATTGATGCTTTGTGCATCATAAATTTACATACGATTACTGTTATTCATTAGCGAATAACATACTAATTTCGTTCCGTAGCAAACTACTCGCTTGACAGTATTTATATCCGTTTTATATTGTATCATTCAACGCATCTATTTGACCGATTGATATCTGGGCAAATATCTACTCGGTTCCACTATTTACTGGCTTCACACCCTGCTCCGTTCACTTACCGTTTTATTTTATTTAACGTTAACACTTCCGTTTTTCTTCACGATGACACGCGCGACATTCAGCAGCATCGGCAGTTCAGAAATCTCGAGTGCCTGTGGCCGTTTCGACTGTCACAAGACTGTTCAAAACGGTATGCAGTGTCAGACATGTCTACACCGGTACAACGTTAAGTGCGCCGGCCTCAAGGAGGACCAATACACTCTGCTGGCTTCATCAAAAAAGCCATTCATCTACGTGTGCTGCTCTTTTGTGGAGGTTGCTTTTGATCAGGGGATGTATCCGTTCAGCTACCCGCCACCGTCATTAAGCAGAAGCATGACTCGCTGAAGTGTAGTTGCAAGATGTCTGGAGGAGTCAATGCAGTATACATGGCCACAGTTGAAAAAGCTCTAGTAGAAACCCAGACGGCTTTATCTGACGTGAGGTCAGAATCGAACCCACTGAACGAGTATATTGCTCCCGCCCTTCCAGGTGTGGCGGTTGCTTGTAAGGCAATGGCTTTATCCACGGCTCAAACTGAGGAATCCGCGACAAATCTGAGGGACAAGGCACTCCGAGAGAGGAGGCTCGTTTTGTGGGGACGATTTCCGACCACATCCTCTCCATGTGAGCAAGAAAGAGAGGTGTTGAACGCCGCATTCCCTCCAGAATTGACAAGCTCAGTTTCTGCCAGCAGACTTCGATCAAAAGCTACCAAGAAGCCACCTGGACTTCTTGCGGCTTTACCCACGAAGATCAGCAGGGGGACGTATTGGACACGATCGCTCAGTTGAAGAAAATTCACGCGAGTTTAAAAGGCGTCTCAGGGTCGCTAACTTCAGGGGCAGCAGAAACGCTCCCAGCTTGATAGAACAAGGTCACGCATTAACGTTGACCCCTGGCTTCTAGCCAACGTGAAGGTCCTTATTGCCGATCTTACAAAGGGACCAGCGCCCCCAAATGGATCCACCCATATTATCACACCCATACCGAAGACGGCTGCCTCCATCCCCTTGGATGGTCGATCATCTCTGGGGCTTCACGGGTCGGAAACGATAGCTCCAAAAGAGACCGCAGAGCAGCAGTCTTGCCATAAGCCACCATCCGTGAGACCTCCAAAAAGTTTTAACCAAACTTACTGTGTTCATAAGCTGTATAACCCAATGAGTCTGCTTGGGTCAACTCCAGCTTCTAGAAAGTCTCAGACTTGGCTCATTCTAGTCGCCTTTCCCTCTTCCTTGTCAGGGCCAATTCTCCCTAAGTTCTCTTCTGAACAAAAACCGCACCCAAAATTTCTTAGGTGCAAAATTACAAACCACTCTCCGGTACTTCAATAAGTGAGGGCGGTCCAAAAGCCATCGACCCTGAGCAACCGGAAACGGAAGAAGCGTCCCACAGGAACGCTCACATATGCTCAGGCGGTAAAGAAACGGCCGCAACCCACCAAGAGAACTCAGGAAACTCTGAAACCGTCCACACATTCCCCTTCACTACTAGGACTGCTGTCTCATGCTCTTTCTTGCGCTCTTTGTTCTCTTTTTGCACCCAACCAAATGGGGAGGTAGCTGTCAAGTGCGTGTACACCAGCTATCTGGGTCTTTTGAACAAACTACCTGGAATCAGACATTTGATGCACGACTCTTGTCAACATATTCTTGCTTTAACAAAAACCTGATTTTCTGCGAATATCAACGACAACGAACTGCATGTTTCTGGATGCTCATTGTACCGAATAAACTCCTCCCATGGACGTATGGGAAACTGTGCTGTTTTTGAAGCCAGAAGCTGCCAATACCTACTCTTATAGAGGAATTCACCCCCCCAGAGAAGTGTGATGGACTGTGGTTCAAACTCTGGCTGATTGACGGTGTTATTTACTGATCGCCGTCGTGTGGCGCATCTGACGACGAGACCATTCTTGGCGGCCTAGACCACCCAAACTCAACTACCTAGCTGCTTCTCGTGAAGACTCTGACTGTGGATTTTCGAAATCCTTAGCAATGCTGATCCGTGAAAAAGCCTGGACGCATCACGTTGAGCTACCTACACGGTGCCGTCTGGGACAGACAACCTCATTGCTTGATCTGGTCACTACGAACGAAGCTCATCTGGTAGATAGAGTGGTCAGCAGCCCACCGCTGGGACATAGTGACCACATGTTACTTGCCTTCGACTTTATCTGTTACTGGCTCCAAGATGCCGTAACAAAGACTTCATTCGGAAACTTCTATGAATCTGACTTTGGCGCACTGGGGACATAATTAATTACACCCAAACTGATGTCTAACTCAGTAAACACCGGGCATTTTTCTTTTAAAGATGCCATTCACGAAGCGGATGAGGTATTTGTTCCTCGTAAACTGTGGAAGTCCTCATCTCGCTCACCGCTTTCGCGAAACACATGTCGTCTTCTTGACTTACGATTCCGTCCATTCTCTAGGCGAAAACTACTGAACGGGCCGGAGAACCAAGAGGCCTTTCGCCCTCTACGAAACAGATGCAGGCGGGAAATCTGACTTTGTTTCGAGCAATACCCTCCTTTATGCGGATGATTTAAAAATCTGGGATGCCTCTGATGGCACCGCATTGCAGATTGACTCCGGCCGTATTAAGGGTCGATCAGAAGACTGGAGTCTCCCTCTAAACGACAGTAAGTGTGCATATATGTCGTTTGGAGTAGACGGGGAACCCATTCGTGATGTATGGTGCACAAAGTATAACGGGTATCACGAAGGTGAACCTTGAAAATGACGTAAGGATTTGGCTATCAATTAGTTTATCTTTCTCCTATCACCACCAGGTGGCTACCAGAAAGAGATTTGGGACACTTGGGATGATATAAAAGGCCGTTCCTCGAATAGACAGGCATGCTTTTCAGTCGCGCTACGGGGTCCATATAAGACCATTGCTTTAGTACCCAAATCAAGTCGTATACACCGGCTTGAAAAAGGACCTACTCGCCATCGAATATGTCCAGCGAGTAACTCCCAAAATGGTCATTAGCCTGAGGTACTTATCTTACGAGTTTCGTCCTAAAGTTTTAGATCTTTATCCACTTAAATTTCGAAGACTCCGCGGTAACTCCAAACTTACGTGCTTTTTCCCCCGCATAGGACTGGTGAACCGGTTCTTTACCACAGTAGTTGATAACAGTCGAAGGGGTCACGACAAGCAGCTTTATAAGCTTTGGTCCAGGACCTTTCTTAGGCAACAGTTCTTTTCTTACAGGGTTATCAACCATTCTAACAACCTTCCACTGGAGGTTGTTAGCTGCTCTTCTAGCGACCGCTTTAAAGTGTTATTAGATTCTCACTAACTTAAGAATTTGCTGGATTAGTGTTTTATCCTGCTTTGCTAGAGTAGCATTTTACTCTGCTCTTGATGTTTCCTGTAAACCCCTGAGGCGGTGTTACACTCCGTTCTTAATGACTGCCTTTTAGGTCAACAGAAAACCGGTGACATCGAAACGGACAAACTAACCGGATCCCGGTGACTTGGGCCTTCAGCCTCGAACTCATGAACGAAACGCTGAAATCGCTTCTTGCAACAGAACGACAGGCGCGACCAGAAGATTGGGATTAAAGCGCAGATAAACGTCAGAGGGAGGCTGCAGTCGACGACCAGGATTTTGACATCCGATGATGCAGTGCATAATCGGGTAGTTGCATTAATAGCAGAAAGAGAAGTCATTTCGGTGACCGACATCTCTTGGCTCGAACAAAAGTGTTGGAGATGCATGAATCTCTCAAATGCCGTCCTTCGTGTTCTCCTTCCTAAAGTTTACTAAACAGCTTCGCATAAATATTTTCCTTCCGAAAGTTCAGAACCTAAGAAGCCTTCTGGGGTCACCTCGCATAATTCGAAACACATTTATGCGGTTTTCCTTAATATGATTTTTTATTATTGATTTCATAAAACTGCATACGTTGTCTTCTTTAAGTTTCGTCCCAAACAGATGAAACGGTCCAAAGTTCCGCGGGCAAGCACTTTCAGGTAACATCCCGAAATGAGAAAAACGGAGAAGATAAGGGAGCCGCAGGTCACGACGCCACAAATATTGGTCATACACTCTTAGGACCGCTGACTCATCCGAGCGGTAATTTTGCGCCCGCAGCCATACAGTATAACCTATACGCGGTGTTATTCAACTACTGGCGAGCGCAGTAAGTGACCCAACAACCGCAGGCTGTACAACTCGATCATGCATCACAAGCACTTAGAAATTCGGTGTGGTAAAGGGACGTATTACTCACGCGACCAACTCACTTGACACGGCTTGCTTGCGGAGACAAAAGTGGTCACTCGTGGCGAATCTGCTGACCCCTCTATTGCAAACAGGCCACGCAAAGCGAAACATAAACACTACGTATCATTTTCTTCAGTGACAAATGGATCTCTTTGACGCCACATAGTAGCAAAGGTAGCTCGGGCTTTCGCCATCTTTGTCGTTATGTAGAGATAATCTCAAACGTTGAAGGAAGTGTCCACGATCTCAAGCGGATTGTTTGCAATGAAAAGACTAGGAGTAGAAATGACTCAGACCTGAGGCAGCACTTTGTGATTCGACGGTGAGAGGCAAATTCCGTCGCTGAATATGCTCAGCATGGTTTACATATCTACGACGGAGATAAAACAACAATGATATCCTGGTACCCCGTGTAAGTCGACCTAGTGCCAAGATAAAACCCCAGTAAACACGTGGCCGACT
>LUCH01009800.1:0-13239 GCA_013368495.1 Paragonimus heterotremus | reverse complement strand
GGCAGTTTTGCCGCCCCGGGTCTGTTCGACATGGAGTGCACTACCGGTGATGACCGTTCTGTCACTATTACCCAACATATTCAAAAAGCAGCTAAACGACTGAATTATTCCCAAATATTCACTGGCAGCCTGGTATATACAGCTTCATGTATCTATATTCCTATCATTTTCTTTCTTTTCTCTCTTTCCCCCCATTCCTCCCTTGCTTTTTCACGCGATTCTCCTGTCTGTACTCCACTATTATACCACAAAATGGTGTAACTTCCTTAGGTGCTAGGCTGCTATTGGCCGCCTCAGCACACAACACACTTTTCACACTCAACACTTCAGCATGTTCCATGCCGCTAATCCCCACCGGTACATCTTTGGGTAGGGATAATATACAGGCATTTTAAGTCAAACTCCGCAAGAAAACAGTGACTACGAACAACCACGGGTGTCCCGATTATCCAGAGGTTTTTGGTCCACCATCTCCAGGCCAAGATAGCCATTCATGACCCACACAGATTAAAAACATGGTGTGATTGGTGCAACATTGTTTTACATCGCCTAGCAAACTGTCTTGCGCATTGCTATCTGTAGGACTACTTGTAGCTGGTAATGAATTCGTAACTGCATCTGTAGCTCCGAGCACTCAATTTCTATTGCACTGAGACTATAATTAGGGTCGACCTGGTTCGTTGCTTGCTATCAGTCTCACGAGTCCGATTATTACACCTGCTTCCAACTCTGTAGCCTTCAGAATAATATTCTTCTTCAGCTGTCCTGTTGTCCGATCAGCAAACCAGAAGGCAAATGTTTACTGCAGTCCGACTTAAAACCGGCGCAAGAATCAACACAGAGGCAGCACTATAATGCGCTTACTCATCCTGTGTGGGGCCCTGTTTCCGGTCATGACGAGGATCGAGTGTTTAACATCCTCAAGGGCCTTCGCCAGTGAGAGCGGTTTGTGCTCATTCCCTCGAACCGACGAGCAGTCATCGTGAGAAAGCTCGCTCAGTCCAGATGACCTCAGAATAATAGGTACGTTTTTTGAAAATGTAACGCATCCCAGTTAAAGTAGTGCCAGCGAAGTCCTGTCAAAGTATTCCATGCTATTTGAGTATTATAATCGAGGAAACGCCTATGTACAGTTAATGTCACAACGTTACCTTTAGATAGCTGGGTGGTGCGCGATAAATCGGAATCAAAATTCAAAACCATTCCGGTAGGTTGCTACGGTACTGTTATCAACGGACTGAGTTAACTGATTGTTACAGCGAACCTCAGTTAGTCACGTTCACAGGAGGTATAATATTCGTACATATCAGTAAGCTGCGAGGGTACAGAAATCCAAACAAAAAATCGTTGGTTACGACTATCACAGAAATACCTAATCAGAAAGTCAATGCATCTTGGTGTTGCTGCGCTTGTGCGTTAATTTTGGTGTAGACGAGTAAATAGAGATCAGTATGGTTAAAAAAACGGCGGGTGCAATAAATCCATTATAGGGGTGCTGTGATCCCTCGTGTTGGTGAGCTAAACAAAGCACACATTATCTAGATGCGAAGAGCTACTAGGGCGTGTGTAGTGAAAATAGTTCGGATCGTGAGGGATGCTGCTGTTAGGCGTCAGCTAATTTTTTCGCAGTATAGCCCCAGCACTACCTGCCCGCATGAAGCAACGCGCAAGGGTGGATATTTTTGGTCTGGCTTGATTTCCAAGAAGAGTGCGAAACTTTGAGGACATGAGTCAGAAATATTTGGGAGAATATTACACGACAGAGAATTATACAATAACTTGTAACTGCTAACATCATATGTTACATGGTTGAATTATCTGATATTTTTAAAGATGTGCCTAGGTAGTTTTCGAGAATTTGGTGACAGAACATTCACCACGGTAAGTCACTGCTGTACAGCTGATGGCAGCTAGAGCCATGTGACCATTAGTTACCATGTAAAGGTCATTCACACGTATGACGCTGCAGAAAAATAAAAGACAAATTTTACGCGTAACACAATGGTATTGCGATCCGACCTTATCTGTTTTGTATTTTCCTTCTCTACCTCAGACGCTGTCGCAAATCCCCCGATAGCATTTTTGTTAGAGGAAATGTTGACTTCACTCAATAGCTCTGTTGTATAAAGCACAACTGTATAAAACATAGGGGGTAGTCTTTTTCTAAGAAGGAAGTTAGCCACTCATTAGTCGTGCCATAATATAATTAACAGTTGACGTCATATATTTCATTAACCAACATACAAGGATCAATAACGAACAGATCTGGAAAATTTGTACATTGCTATATTGAACGCGGTTCACACGATCAGTAAAGATCGTGATGTTGCAAGTAACCTTGTAATTTTTTAGGATGTTACGACACTGGAGATCTTTTGTTGATTAAGCGGTTGGCGTGAACTTCGATTTCTGGATGTTTTCGAGACGTTAACAAATATTACCAAGCTTTCGGAACATTAGTCTGGAGGGTTTAGGGGGTTCCTATCTCTTTTTATCTTGTATATTTATTTCAGCACTTCTGGCGTCCTCTGCATTGAATAATGACGAGAACCTTTGCTGATTAGTTCTTTATTTTTTATAATCCGGCCCATGCATGACCTTGAGTATCTTGACTGACACGTCCTTGCGGGCAGTAAACTGGCGTGGTACCATATTTTTACCCCCAATGCTGCACAACACGTAAATTACTCTCCAGGTATCACATATGTGTAATTTATTGTGAACTGCAGATCCGTTTGTGTCGCACGGTCGCCGAATTCACTAGAAAATTTCTACCAGGGGTTTCTAATGCCCCAGTTTTGTAGTTGTTATCTTGATGTATACCTTTCTTCCAGTTTTGCAACCTAACTTGCCATACACACTTTTACATATCATGTCACTAGATCGGAGGTAATGTGTAATCTACCTACTTTTGTTCGGCGTGCCTCCCTGCTCTGTTCAATACATGAAAGAGACGTACAACTGTGTACTTTCATTTTGCAATATGTATTCAGTCCTAAACGGCCGATTTGTACAATTGGGGGGTACGTTCAACGGTGTTACTGACTGCCGGAAATGATGTTTGTACCCGTCCGTTTTGCACGTTCTATTGGTTATCCAGCAGTACTATAGAATCTCCAAAAGAGCTCTTTACCTGAAATCGGTGATCGTCATTTATCTACAAGTTGTTCGAACACAGTGTGATGGATAAAAACACCACAAACAGTTTGGGTTCGAACACGAGGCGAAAATGTGATGGAAATAGAAGAAACTGACTGAGAGTAGTTCGTGAATTTTCACCGGTTGAGAGTTCCACCATACTGAATGAAAGTAGTTCTAATAATTTTTGGCCATCGTACTGCTTCAAAAAGACATTCAGTTCAGAGTGAAGATAATCGTGAAGACAAAAAAATCCGAAAATATACTGAAATGCCAATTATATAGTTCGCCGGTAGGGTACTTCAAGGCCAAAACAAGTTGAAGATAGCCATTTAGGCGCAAAAAGATTTTTCAAATCTTCCACGGATACTAAAATGCATAATACTTAACAGATATATAGATTTCATCGAGTATAGTACTTTTATTGTGATGAATGAACGGACTTTACCTAAAAATGGCTCATCTTCCCACTAATATCGAGAAAAACGTTGCGCCTTTTTCTTACCAAAAGCATCATTTTGACTCTCCTAACAGAATTTGCGTCCCGAAAATGATTCCATGTGAATTTTCACGATGGAATACATATTCCCATCACGCAGAAATGCTCAATTTTGCGCGATTTGGGAGATATAATTGAATTTGTAATGTTTAACCACCTTACGTTTGCGTTGCATTGTACATTAAACATCAAAGTATATTTCAGTGAAAGTACAGTCACTACGTCTTTGGGTTAGTTATACATTTGAATTACATGTTTAGCCTGTTTCCCTGACAGTATTTTGGATAGGAACGGTCTAAGTTATCATGTGGTGGTGTATACCTAATGTATAGTGTAAGCATGGACAACACGTCCCAATACATGATTAAAAACGTGCGTATTGTTTTGTTTACAGCTTGTTAAGTACCCTTGAATGTAGCTTTTCGTGTGAACACGAGTCAGTGCTTACTTACCCGACAGATATTGATCAACTTTGGTGCTCGATGAACTCTATATATTTGTACTGTATTATGCATTTTAATATTCATGAAAAATTTGGTCTTTTCTCGCGCCTAAACGATCGTCTTCAACAAGTTTCGGCTTTGAAGTGCCATACGGGTGGACTACACAGTCGCCATAGTTTGGCTTGTTGGCTTTTAGCTTCGAAAAACCCACACACAGACGAAATACGGCGAGTAAAGATACCTACGGCTCGGGATCTTTCAGAAAAAGTGCATTTCCGTTTGACATGATTTTAACGCCAGACTTACGCGCATACTTCAGAAGGGTAAAAGGTGCGAGAAACGGTGGAAAGTATAAAATACATAATGTTGTACAAACACCGCAAAACTCTCTTCTAGGACGTTGGTTGGGTTATGAGACACTGGAAAAGAAGGTACTGTGTGTAACGTGAAAAACGAACAGGAAGTTGACGCCGCCACCAACAAGTTTATGGTGGAAGGAGATAGAAGAACTGCACGTCGTCAGCGGATGTAGAATATTCAGGAACTGCTTGCGGAGATTGTGAGAATTCCGTGTTTGGGAGGCGTGGCTGTGACAAAGCAGTCGGCACATCGGAATGGGGCAGATCAGAAGGGCCCACATGGGCCAATTTTAAGCGACCTACGGTTACTTAATTGTGAGCACCATTGAAGTTAATGACGAAATATTTCACTTTTTGTTTGAGCGCCCCAAACGTCGTTGAAAATTTGCATATGGAGGGGTTTTCTAACTGTACTCATTTAAACATTCCCTCAGTAATACAGTAGCACTATTTTGACCCGGTGACTCTCTTAATTCCGGGGCAACATATCGAGTCCATGCATAACCGGTCACTGGAAACTAAGAAAACAAAATTTGCGGCACTAATTGCCCTAGAAAGCTTATTGGTCTAAGAAACTGAACAACTCCTGAATGGTGCCGCTTCGTGTTGGTAACGGAACTGAACTGATGCGGAATGAGCCCAAGTAAACGGGGCTTGTTAGCTAGACCATATCAAGGTTTTCATTGTTTTAACTATCATTTACTGGTAGGCGTTCTGGGGAAGCCAGAGCTCATTTGCGTTCTGATTCTATTTAGCTTACCGTTTCCTGACGTTGCTTGCCAACCCAAGATGCCTCGACGTTTTCCCGTGTTGGGACTTACCGCGGATTGAATGTAAATGGGCATCTTGAGTTTCCCGACCGAAAATGATCAACAGCGGGTTCGAGGTAAGGTAAAGTGAGAAGAAATAAAAGAATATTGATATGGCTTCTCATAACCTATTGTAAGCATGACACTTTCAATAAATTTGCCGTGATGCACCCGTGAAGTAAATATTTACTGGCGATTACATCACATAGGTCATGTCGGCGAATCACACGGTAGACATCCACCACCCCGGTATTCCGTAGCGTAGGTCATCGCAAGTCAAAGAATTGGTTTAAATCGAGCAAACGTAAGTCTGTCTAGCTCTTGCACGAATACATCCACACTATTCAGTGCAACGGGTTTGACAGGGCATTGCGTAGCATACAGTCGAAGACCAATGGACATTGAGCCGACAATATTAACAAGCAAGTTTGAAGTCACGTCATGGAGCTGGCAAAAGACAAGCGGAAAACTTGACGTAGCATGCGTGTTCGGCTGAACAAAAAGCAATGTCCTGGGGAGCAGAATACACCCAAAGACGGCTTTATTCGGTAGGTAGGGGGTTTAAAACGTTAAAGTACTGCGGCTTGGCGCCATAAGGAAACTGCGTAAACGCCTCTTAACTGACTGTAGGATAGACTCCAGATAGAAAATACCATGCAGGAAACATGGGAAGACACCTGAATTTTAAGTTCATAAATGAGTGGACGTGTGAGGGAAAAATTTAAAGTACGATTTGTCAAAGCGCCCTGTGAATATGAGCAGCATATTTGGAAAGAACGTTGCCAGCGAGGTCGGGAGCGGGTAGTTAGATGATTGTGACAAGCTGGATAGAAATTGTTTCCAGGTACTTCTGTGATAGATGTTGAAGAAGGTAAGAATTTCCTAGATGGCACTACCATACCCAGAGAGTGCGATGTTGAAAAACGTTTGCAGCGGCAGGATGCAGTGTTATACACCTGTCATATATTCACCACACATCACTCTGAAGAAAGGCGTACGTTCCATTAGCAAACCGTCCTCGAAAATTAAATGACGTTCGCATAGAGAAGATAACGGGATAATGAGTGAGCAGAAGTATTGTTGACAAGCGGTATAAATGATGGTTGCTCAGGGACTAAGCCTTTATCGATTTTCTGGCCTAACCAATCGGGTCCTTATTCTGCTGTGTGTTGGAATTGCTCAACAGAATAATACGGAGTCAGTTCGCAATATCGAAAACTGAACGACGATGAGAACCAAAATCCAGCACTTTCACCCCGTATATTTTTACTGGCCCTAGAAAGCAGTGTGCAGAAAGGGCGCGTGAAGTTAGCAAAGACGGAGCTAGTTGTATTTTGGTCCCAGGATGGATGTTACAAATTAGCAACTTGACTAATGCAAGGGGTGGTAAAAACAACATCACTAAAAACGCGCAACCGGGCGCTGTTTGTAAAATATATTTTATTGCTGGAAATGTCAATCCCCACCGACGAATTTGAAAATGGCCAACAGTGGTACGTAAGATGTCTTGCGCAGTGACATTCCATTCGTATCTCGTCCGTTACCCCCCCCGCAATGTCAAAATACACATTATACATTGCAGGGAACAAGCAGCTGGGCGAAATCCATCAAGTCACGTTTAAAGCAGTCAGTCGGGTGTACAAAGCGGAAACGGCAAGATGCAATTGAAGCGTACTCGTCAACAAGAGCATGAATTTGCTACATCATAACAGAATTGCTGCGGGTCGAAAGCGCAATAGGAGTCCAAAAAGAAAGAGATGATTGAAAATCCACACTGATTGAATGGGAGAGGTAACGTGGAAAATCTATGCGAGTCGGAAAATTTTGTATATTTTCTAAACCAGAGTGTTTGAAACCGATGCATTCTACATGAAATTTAGTAACTATTGGACCACCTGTATTCATCTTACATTTATATTACGCCAGTTTTTTAAACTATACTAATCGATGTACATCGTTTTAACTCCCGCTTGATTTACATAGATTTTCCAGCCATATGTGTATTTTGATTTCGTGAAAGTAACCGACGAGATGCGAACGGAATGTCACTGCGTAAGTCATTTTTCACGTTCCGGTTGGCCCTTTTCAAGACCACTTATTTTGGTCTGTAATGGTGTCTACTTTACCACCACTGTAAATTTTGTCGAATTTGTCGAGGCCTGTTTGACTGCTGCTTAGACCGCTATGCAGGATTAGATTACTATTGGTTTTTTTACAAGGTGGTTCTATACTTTTTCATGTTTCTGAACAAACTTTACTGATCACCCTTATTCTAACATCAAATATTGTTACCTATCCCCTTGCTGTTAATCATTCCGGACCCTGTAAAAACTACGTTCCGAAATTGTACATTAGTGTCAAATTTTTCTTGAATACTTTATGATTGCTGCCCTCCTTCAATCCACAAGAGGTCATTTTGCGCAAGACAAACTTAGACTAGTTGTTTTAATGAGCTGAACTTCGTATCATCGGCCTCCGTCGAAGATGAGTACTCAGTTGGTTAGTTCTTCATACGGACACACACTCCTTGCTCACATTTTGAGAAATTATTCATGTTGGAAATGAGAAAATCAATTTCATTTTACAGCTGTTCAACTGGCGCCGTGTCGAAGTCAGTTTATGAGAGCGCTTCGTCAATACTAATCGTGAAGTCAAACTGACGTCTTTGCTGTTCATGTTAGAGATGGGACTTGGTAGAACATTAGGTTACACATCGCTCAATGTGTAGGCAAATTGCTGTCAAACGTTTCGTTAACGAGTGCTAAAGCATGTGTAATACACAGGAACGGAACGGCGTTTGTACAAATAGTCTTATATCCCAGATAATAAGGGAGAAGGAATCCGAGGAGAATGTCCAGAAATGTGGATGAAATAAAGAACTGTCCCAAGAGGCTTGGTTGGCCATGTGGTAGCTATCATCTTCTTCGCGACCATAACCAACTGACTGTGCTTAACCACTGATTGATATGTGGAGGCTGCTCCCACCGGAGCGCCATAATCGGAATCCGTCTTGGTTTGTACTGAATGGGTCGCCACACTTTGGGTGACTTCGTGGTTGATCACCTACTTAACTTCACAAAGATTTCGACACAGTTGATAGAAGGGCTACTGGCCAGTACTTAACAGAACCACCGCGATCTCCCTCTTTGTAAATGATGAGAATGCCACCAAGTTTCTAATTATAAGAAAACTTGTCCGTTTCCAGGGGACGAATAGATAGCTCGAAAGGAAAGGGTATCACCGTGTCTGTGCAAGTTTTGAAGGAACGCAGGTGTATGCCTTTCACAACCGGAAACCTGTTGACTTCAGGTGGTTTGAGAGTATGAGTGATGGACGCCAACGCGAGCGGCAAGGTCGATAGTGAAGAAATAGCTGATAGCCGGAACAACCTGAGAAGTGGGGGCTAGGTAATCCATGAAAAGTGAAGCGAACTGAAAGTAGATAACTCCCGCTGATTCTAGATCGTCAACCGCCAGGGGCCTAGTGAGGTCCAGACAAGAGACGCGGGATGAGAAGCGCGTGAGAGAACAAGATAAACGGTTGAGAGGTGTTAATTTAGACAAAGAAGTGAAGCGAGAGTGATACGATCATTTTTCAAAGCAGAAAACTGAATGACAGTAGTGTCGCACTGTTCCACACAGCAGTATTCCAAGGGGAGTTAAAGTGGGACAATATACTTTTCAAAGGCATTGTTTTTGCGCAGTTAATCGTTTGGTGTTAGAATAAAGAAACCAGCGGACGGGTTGGCGTCCAGGTGTACTGCAGTTGGTGGAAATAGGCAAGGTTGCGAACGTTTGGGCAGCTCGTCGAAATATGACCACTAGTGATTGACGGAGATATGGGGGATGGAGACAGGTTGACATGATGTAATATAAATGGATTGGATGCAGCACAGTCAGCCAAATAACGTTAAACCTAGCTAAGACGTTGGGTGATAATCACAGCTAAAATCGAACGCCAGAATTACATGATCTCTGAAACCAACAGTGGTCAACGGTCTGACGAACGATACCGTCAATGGCTCATTAATAGATATGAGGTCAACGAAAGACTGCAAATAATCATGAATCTGACAAGTTTGTTTCTCCACATTCTGGGTGAGAGCGAGCGTCCAGATGGGGCGGATAAATCTTCTAGTCAGACCTAAAACTCTGCACCTAATAAAATTGAAGTTCCCCGTTTGGGTGGGCTAGTGAAGCGGGATGTGAAGCAACGGAAAGTGATAAGGTATGAACAGAAGTAGAGATGACAGAGAGTGACTAGCTATTATAGGCAGCATCCGTATGGTGCCATTACGTTGGCAGTGCAAGAGACAGTTTCGTAGAGAACACCTTACCGAGAGGCCTACAAGGAAGGACAGAAGCAAAGGAGTGAAGTCTGTAACGGAGTTCTTGCCAGTTTCGTGAAGTCTATATGATTTATGAAGCTTCACACCCTCTAGGTTAACTTCAGCATTAGGAGCACTACGTGTCATATAAGCCTCAGTAACCGTCATAAGTATGGAGCGTGTGTGTCACGGAATTGAATAAAGGTTTTTCGGAGAATTCCGCCGAGCAATAACACTGGACCGATCATTTTCTTGATAACGAAGGTCACCCCGGGTAGTCCTTTATTGGGCACACGCGAAAGATGTGTGGGGAGTAGCAATCACACAGTGGAGCTGCCCATCAAGGACCTTGGAGAGACAGCAATCCCAAAGCACAGGAGATATCACTTTGCGCCTGCATGGTGTTACTTTGCGAGAACACCACTTATCAATTCAAGTACTCCACGACCTATGTTTGGCTGAGCTAGCGTGAGGGTTGACTTAATTTCTTGGGTTTCCGCAATCATTCTTGTCTTCTGTTTTTCACGGTCTAGCCTGATAAGATTGATGACTGCATTACTCATTAAGTATCCAGCAACCATTGTTAAAGGAGCTGTCTGCCTTTATTGACAAATGTCATATGTTTGATGGAAAATTCGTAGGCACGATCTCTGTTTCTGTTCATTCCTTTCTCAGTTGTCCATCGTCTTATTGCGTTCAACATTTCAATGAGAGAGACCGCGATCCTCTCCTGCAAAATCTGGCAATAGCATTTAATTTACGCGTAAGGCGAATCATTTCTTTCATGAACACTACCCTTGATGTATTACTAAATCTTGATATCGTGTGCTTCTGGGAAGCTGTCCTTGTGTAGCTTCTCTTCATTACTTCTCCCTGTTGGATCTTTGTTTATACGTACCACGGTTTCATTTTCGCTTGATTGCTCCGCCATTATTTCACTGTTGCATTCGACCATATTTGCATGAACCGCTAGTCTTGGAACCTGTGCATTTGGTGGATTCAATATCGAGGTTTGTTGTTATCTTGTTTTATTTAATATGTACCAGTTTTCTGTACCTTAACACCTTCTAAATAACGAACTCACCAATACCACCGCCTTCTCTTCTGGATCCGAATCGGTTGTTCAGAGGGCTTGGAATATGTAGGCGATCGTTACGTACGGATGCAATCATTCTTGATTTGGACCAGCGATAGACGTTGCGAGCAGACTGCGAGTTTCTTGGAAAACCAATGGAGGTCCGACATTAACAGTCGTTATCATTTCGGTTTCTTACTACGATTTTAGCTGGAACTTTGTCAGGCGAGAAAAAATGTCTAAACTGCCGATGTGGGTGAATTCAGATGTTTTGGTATAAGTAACTTCAATACAGTGCATAATATCCGCCACACTGCGACATTATTGGCTTCTCATTCCACAGTGGATTTGGGCAGGTTGGGCACAATAGTATGCGGGCTGAAGCTTTTGTCTCAGAGGACATACAGTCATTTTGCTTCGGCGCAGCACGAATTTCAATTTCTACGCAAGGTCTACGAGGTTCACTGTGAGGTGGGCACGGGGTTAACTTATGGCTGCACGGAAACTCACATCGTATCTATTTCCTTTCTTACGAACTGTCCCAGGAAGAGCACGCATTTAGATATTTTTTGGTTCGATCGTTTGGTTATATTCGGCGCGAGTTGACAGCATATTACACAAAAACTAATCTATTTTAACTCAGCAGTCGGTAAACAGTTAGTGTTCGTTCGTATTTTTCGTAAAATTCTCCTATGTTTAGGTCCATGTAACAGGCGTGAGGCCGAACCAAACAGGCTGGGCATCATTATATTTAGTTACGGGATACTTGGCTGGTTGGTATCTAAGACGAGATCGCTTCAGTTGCGTTTAATACCTCAACACTAGTCGTCGGCCCGAAACAGGGGGAGTCCATGTTAAAGACTGCCAAGATGGGAGTATTTACAGTATGCGATCGGAGGACTTTGGCCTTGACTAGTGTCCGGAAGCTCTCAGAACCATGATAGGCCAGAATGCTTCGCATAAACTGGGGAGGGAGAACGCCAGATAAGTTCAGGCACTTCAGCGGCACTGGCAACCGCAGGCTTTAGGTTGGATGTTATTAAAAATTCTGCCATAGGGTAAACCGCTGGACTGGAAATCTATAACGCGGGCGATTCCATTTTTGACGTAGAAGAAGGTAGGTTATTACCAAATATTGCCTACTAAGGTGCTATCAACGTCTACAATATCTATCGCGAACCGCATCAATTCGGTACCAGAGGAAATTCTTTCGGAAAATGATGTAAAATCAGAGTCGAGGCCTTTTGTGGCTTCCTGTGATGAAAAAGTTTCACGCAAGGACAACTTTGCTTATTGTTTACCGCCAGATGGGCAACACCGCTGTGGAAAATCAAATGCGTTTGAGTTTCATTGAAGCGAAAAGCGATGGTGCTTGCGGTTTTGTTTGCAGCGAGTGGCACCATTATTAAGAGACTTTACGACCGTTTTTTAATAATGGCGTTATAGTTTAGGTATTCCAAGCGTGTGTCTGAATTGTTCGTGAAGTTTACAGTCAGGACAATGACGAGCATAAAGGCACTGATGATAAGTTGCATTCTGTAGGAGGGTCTACCGCTTTTTCTAGCCTGGACAAGGACCCGGATGGCCAGATAGCGTTTGCATATAATTTCTTGCAATTTTTGGAAAAGAATAACAACATGATTTAGAAGAGGAGGTTGATAGGGCTTTACAAGTTGTTTCTGACAGCAAGGAGACGACGGGAAATCTGGTGGTAGGCCAATAGGTAAGGACCCCCACACGAAAAAAAGGAAGTGGAAGAAGGAAACCAGCAGTGCCGCTCAGCTTGAAGAGCATCCAACTTTGGAAGATGCAATCACAACCCGGAAAGTTAGAACCAGCCAATAACATGGGATTCTTCAGAAAATTCAGGCTGACAGAAGAGACATGGACGCCATAATCAAACGTCTCAAACAACGTGGGGATTTTACAAATAGGGACAACACAAACGCGGCAGTATGAGGTGTCCCGAGACCCTCTGCGAGAGTCAGTTATCGAAAGCAACTTGCTATGCAACATCACGTTGTATGGCTGCCAAGATAGATCAGCATTTTTGTCCGCGTGACCGTTGAAATAGCTTTGGGGCTCTGATAGTGTTCGTGAAGGCAGGGGTCGGGGAAAATGCGTCTGAAACTATTTCTGGTCACATTCGCAGGTTCAAGCCTTAGGAACAGGTTTGTATGTGTTGTGCGAAGTTTTCTGCGGAGTCCCCGGTGAACCGCTATCCTATCTGATGACCCTACCAGTTGAAAAACAAGAATGCTATCGCTACTCAGATGTCAGTAAAAAGTACGGCAGTAGGTTGCCCTGAGTCGTATAGCGTGGGAGTTGGGGGTTGAAAGCCTGTCAACCAAGCGAAAGTAGTATACTCATTATGGATGAAGAAAATATAGATTTGGTAATATCGTGCTCATACACTGACACTCCCGGAAAGGACATCATAGCTACAATAACAAGTACTTCGGTGGAGAGTGTAGGGATCGGCGATCGTGTGGTTTCACTAAGGATCCCGGCTGCAACCGTGTTATCCTGCTCGTCTGTTTTGTACGCACGATTCTATGTACGCCTGCTACAGGAGGCCTCATACGAACT
>LUCH01009799.1:0-11737 GCA_013368495.1 Paragonimus heterotremus | reverse complement strand
TAACCATTTCAATTACCCGGTACTGTGAAACAATGATGTTTTGAAATATAAAATGATAACTAGGTGGTCTGACATTGTGGTCTGTAATGTTTACCTGATGACACACCTGTTTCTTCTACTGTCTCCCATTGCAATTTTTGTAAAGAACCACCTTACATAACACAACTTGCGTTGAGCTTATCCCACAAGTAGTGGTAACAGTTTGAATACGAACCAGAACACATCTCGTGTTTCTATTATTCAGGGAGGATACACCAGTAAGTTATTTCTAATAATACAATGTTCACATTAGGTCACTAAAAAAAACAATGTTCTATGTGGGAGGCGCTAAACAATATTGCCATCATCAGTTCGTCTGTGGTTAGTTGTGAATTTGGGTGGCACGCTGGTTGCGGTGAGTTGTTGTTTAAGCTTTCTCGCTGGGTGTGCAATTGTTCAAATAACGTGCGCAATAACATTCTTGTGAAACGCAGCTTATTAATTTTTAATCGTTCTGTCTAATTTTTTCTGCGGAGGAAAACGGAGTGAATGAACGGATGATTGAACCGTGTTAAGATGGTGAAGTCAGAATTAATTTTCCACGTTTAGTGTGTAAGAGAAAGTGAGACCAGTATATTTCAACTACATGGAGATTTTCCCCACATACCTGCAATAAAACAAACGTATGCTGTAATCGAACATTCAGTATAAAAGATTTCGGACTACGGATTATCCATAGTGTCTTTACAGTTACATTATTTTTAAACTCACGTTATATCTCTTTGAGTAACCCCTGCCTTGAACTAGCTTCATACAATGTTTAGCGCAATTTAGTCCACCTTTTCAGCCATGAAGTTTTCGATGGAATAAAATCAATAAGCAATTCAAAAGGGTTTTCTTTTACGTTAAGCTCCGGTTGGTTTTAACTATTACTCTGTGGTGGTAGAATCATATAATTCAATGCAGAAATACCTATTTGAAAACCGCCGGTCAACTCACTTGATTAACACAGATTCACAGTATGATATATGTTGTGATAGATAGGTGGTGGTTTATCAAGTAGATTCAGAGATGTTATCTGTAGAGTGCCCGTTTGTTAACTCAAACGTGATCAAGACACTCTCACTGTGAACGAAGAGCAAATAGGCAAACTCAAAGGGGACACATTGTCAGAGACATGGCTCCATGTTAAGTTGATTGCTGCAGCAGTTAATTGTAGCAGCAGTCGATTTTCGTACGCTGGAGGAACGGAATTCGTCGGAATTTCTTTGTTATCCAACGGGAACGTTCTTCAAACAGATAACGAGCCTAGAGTGGTGGAATTAATCGTAGACAGCTATTGTAGATTGTTTTGTAACCTCGTCGATTCGTTTCTCGGTTCCACTACAGTCGTTATCATTATCATCGCGACTTATGTAACTTGTCCGATTAACGTCAGCATCGATCACACACGATCAATAATGGTGATGGAACATGACACAGCTATCCAAACTGATTGAAGGTATCTCAAATACATCTCCGCTGGTCTGGCTGTCATGTGACCAAGTCTTCTAGTTTTCTACACACAACGTCATTTTGGGTTATGTTCCCCTAGTGGGAATCGTTAGTTTTGGTCGTCGATGGCATTATAGACCGAGGGGATGTTAAGTGGTGGCTTCTGATCTACCCACATCTCACCTATCGTGAAGACGCACTGTCTGATCACCTAATTGGTTTTGGTCGATCGAGGGACATGTGAGTATTTGGTACATTTCTGTCATAGTACTGAACATTACACGCAATGGGAATGACCTAACTACATGGAATGTACACACTCTCACATGAAGGATCAGTTTTAAGATACGGAATCGTAAATGCCTATAACAGGACTAGCAATCCATGGAGGTTACCTATAAGCAGTTTGATAAAACATAACAGTAGGTAGTTAACCAATGCCAACATTTAATCATACAATTGATAATTCAGACAGACCGTTTGCTCTCCCAACTCGAATAGGTACGCCAGACTGGCTGTTGACTCGATGTGTTACTCGTGTATTCCTTGGATTGACAACGAGTTAAAAATCGGTCCGCATGTTTGTAATTCAGGTCTCACGGAACTTACTCGGACTGCACAACGTTAGACGTGACTGAGTCATCACCTGTGCAGGTTCGACTCAAAACAACCATTCTGTGCATACTCAGTCGACTACATCTTGGTCAAGACTGGTGGATCCGGTTGAAATCATCGAATTCGTCGACAATATGGACCACTATTTTGACTACTAACCAGTAGTTGCTAAATTGCCAATACTTCTTGAGGTGAGAGTGTTCACCCATCTGCTGACTGGCCGTATGGACAACGAATGAATTTAGCCTTCAATAGCTGGTACTCCCATTGGGGTTAGATGTAAACTTCGTATATTAAAATGTTCCATGTGATCGATACCTCGGTGTTGGTTCAATTAAGCTGGTTACATCCCGGCTAACAGATAAAACGACAGAAAGTAACACTGATGGGAAAGCAAATAGCGAGGCCACTTCAAATACTGTTGTTGCTCAGCGATATATCTGAAAATCAATACTGACACATGAAGGCGATCGGCACGGAAACACCATGAATGAGAAGTGCACCGAAAACAAACAAGGGAGAATACCTCTGCGACTAATTTTATATATGTACAGTTCAACATCTAAATTTGTTCGATGACTGGTTGAAACTTTGGACCACTTTCGTAAAATATTATCCCCCAATTGCCTAAAGGATTCCTCTGAACTAGCTGAGACCTTAGCACGCGTGTCGGTGAGTTCGCAAGTTATGTACTCGATTGACGTTGATTCTCTATTCACAAACGTTCCGCCTTGAAAGACAATTGAGATTTTACGTGATTTTATTTCCAGCCAAAACTGTGATATAGGTATTCCACTTGAGTGTCTTAAGGATCTCGTTCTACTGTGTACAGAAAATGTCAGGTTCAAATTTGAAGGACTTTCTTATAGACAAGTAGATGGATTGGCTATGAGTGGTCCGTTAGACCCAACATTAACTGACATCTTCTTGGGAATGATTGAACGGCAGCCTTATTGTGCAAACGGTATGTTGATGTTATTCTGATTTTTACGGACACTGTCCATTTTTATTTATTTTGTTAACCTTCTTAACTCTATTCATCCGAACTTATCCTTGTCTCAAGAAAAGAGAATCAAACGGCAGTTTAGCATTCTTAGATGTGCTCACCACTAGGCATGGGAATAGAACATTACAGCGATCGGTCCATCAAAAAGCAACATGTGGCGGACAATATCTCCAGTTCTCCAGCTTTGCTCCGATAGCATACAAGCGGTGTTTAGTCAAGACCCTATTTCATAGAGCCAAACATATTTGCACCCCCAACAGGCTGCAGATAGATCAAAAAATGTTGAGGAACACATTACTGACAAACGGATATCCTGAAAAGTTCATTGAAATTTATAGCAGGGTGAACAAATGCAATGAGCCAGTGTAAACCGTTCAAAAGAAAGATATATTCTTATTTTTGCAATTCAAAGGCGATCATCTGGCAAATGACACAAAACACAAATTGCAATGTGCTCTGTCCAGTAGGCACGCAGCTGCCCAATTACGTCTGGTTCAAACCAACAAAGAACCCCTTCTACACAATCGCGAACGCAGTTTGTCTGACCAATTTGTCTCTCATGTTGTTTATTAGTTCACTTGCAGTTGCGGTGACATTTACATAGGCAGAACAGACGGACAGCTATCTCGCGAGTAGCAGAGCACGTCCGAAACTGGTTGAAGCAGCTCAGGACATAACAATCTGAAACCGGTGAATCCGCTACTCGAAGCCACGCATCATCGATTGCGAGACACCTCATGATAACAAGTCACCAGGTTGGCCCACTTAGATCGTTCAACATATTGTTACATCAACAGAACCCAAAGCTACTGGTCTTTAGCGAAGCCATGTTGATCAGAACGTATCAGCCGATGTTATGTGCACAAAAGTGGTTGAAACAAACCATAGGGTTGTCGTGGTGGTGAGGACATAATGTGTGGTGTGACTGTATGCGTGTCCGTATCCCTACTATCTCTATTTGTTTGTCATATAAAACTCACAGGTTTTACGTTTGCCACTTATGAGAGTAAACGAAATGTTAACATATCGCAACATATGTCTTCTTACTGCACTGATGAAGTTAACACTGCCTACCCAGTGTTTCAACATAGAAGTTCTCCGAACACTTGTTCGACTTTGAAACACTGGGTTCCGTTTAACCACTTCATTAGAGCAGACAGAAGACATATATTGCGATATGTTAACACTTCATTTACTCTCATCAGTCGCAAACGTAAAACATGCAAGTTAAATACATCATACAAATAAGGACAAACAGAGATTGGACACACATATAAGCACACCAAGTATTACGCAATCACGACCATGGCAACCCGATAGGTTGCCTCAACCACTTCTGTGCACACAACCTCGGTTGGTAAGTTCGGATGAGCATCGCTTCACAAAAAGCTAATAGCTTCGGGTTTCGATTGCGTAACAGTATCATGAATGAATTTAATGGGTCAACTTGGTGACCTGTTGTCATGAGGTGTTTAGCAATCGATGACGTTGGGTTTCGAGCCGTCAGTGCAACAGGTTGAGGCTGGTGCGTCATGTGTTGTTTCAACCATTTCGGAATGTGTTCGGCGACTCGCTGAGATAGTTGTCGATTTGTTCTGCCTATGTAAACGTCACTGCAACTGCAAGTGAACTGGTAAACAACGTGGGAGGCAGAAGAGTTTGGCAATCTACATTCGCGATTGCGGAGAACTAGTCCTCTGGTGGTTTGAAATAAGCGCAACTGCGCAGCCGCATACGTTCGAGCCAGAGCAGACTTTAATTTGTGCTTTATGTCGTTGGCTAAATGGTCACCTTTGAATGGCAAGAATAAGAAAACACTCTTCTTTTGAGCTGTCAATATGGGCTAAGTGCTCTTCTTCACCGTATTATGTGCCCCGATGAATTTGTCGGGGTACCCATTTGCTAATAACGTTTGTCTCAGCAATTCCTGTTCCATCTGCAGTGTATCGGTGGTGCAAATACGTCTTGCTCTATGGAAAAGTGTCTTAACCAAATCCCGTTTGTATGCAATAGGAGCAAAGCTGGAAAACTGAAGATATATTCATCGGGGCATATAATAAGGTGAAGAAGAGCACTCAGCCCATATTGACAGCTCAAAAGAAGAGTGTTTTCTTATTCTTGCCATTCAAAGGTGACCATTTAGCCAACGACATAAAGCACAAATTAAAGTCTGCTCTGGCTCGAACGTATGCGGCTGCGCAGTTGCGCTTATTTCAAACCACCAGAGGACTAGTTCTCCGCAATCGCGAATGTAGATTGCCAAACTCTTCTGCCTCCCACGTTGTTTACCAGTTCACTTGCAGTTGCAGTGACGTTTACATAGGCAGAACAAATCGACAACTATCTCAGCGAGTCGCCGAACACATTCCGAAATGGTTGAAACAACACATGACGCACCAGCCTCAACCTGTTGCACTGACGGCTCGAAACCCAACGTCATCGATTGCTAAACACCTCATGACAACAGGTCACCAAGTTGACCCATTAAATTCATTCAAGATACTGTTACGCAATCGAAACCCGAAGCTATTAGCTTTTTGTGAAGCGATGCTCATCCGAACTTACCAACCGAGGTTGTGTGCACATAAGTGGTTGAGGCTACCTATCGGGTTGTCATGGTCGTGATTGCGTAATACTTGGTGTGCTTGTATGTGTGTCCAATCCCTGTCTGTCCTTATTTGTATGATGTATTTAACTTGCATGTTTTACGTTTGCGACTGATGAGAGTAAATGAAGTGTTAACATATCGCAATATATGTCTTCTTTCTGCTCTAATGAACTTGTTCGACTCTCGTTATTCAATACACCTAGGTGTTGCCATGTTTGCGGTCAGTAGTGACGTAACGCATCGTCAGTTACGGCGGGACATTCGTTTCAATACGCTTACCATCCTTCCAGGAGGTATATCTTCAGATGCACCTCGCCTGGATTGGTCTATAAGGAGTGCACTCTGAACCGTCAGACAGTTTCATCGTGGATACAACATATTCAGGCAAATACATAATTGAACGATTAGGCAGGCAATGGCTGGCTGACCAACCTCGGTCATATCAGTTATGCAATCCAAAGAACCATTCTATTTTTCTCTACCTTAATCAGAAATTTTCGTTGTAACTTTCCGTAAGCTTATTTACAAGCCGATTCGAAGCACCCTAAATTAGTAAAGCCACATCGATTTTCGGGGGTGTGAAAGAGTTGTCGAATGTCCATAAACATGAGTTACAACATCAAATATTCTCATTCCGTTGACCTCATAACGCTGGGTCAACACCATTAACAACTATTGACCGTAAAATTAAGCGCATCTGCAGCCACACCGTTGACCTCGGATGCCTTCGTTTATTAAATCGCCTAGTGTGGCTAGCTCATGTTTTACAACCAAAGCAAACTACGTGTCGTTACCAGACCGTCATGCTGGTAATTTTCACTGGGATGTTTACTACTACATGGATTAGCTTACGATGCACGTGTTTCTGTTTGACTATCCCACCAGTTCATTGATTTGGACTGTTGATATATTGATGCAAGCTTTTGAATGATTAATGTTTTTGGAATTCTGTGGATTCATACGCACCGTTAATTGAGTTGTAGACGCCTGTCCACTAATGCTGAGCTGAATGAACGTCCACGCTCTGCTTCTTCGCTATAGGCAATACAGGGGTCAGCACATGCATTCGTGAACCCCGACATTAGCACCAATTCCC
Source organism: Paragonimus heterotremus (assembly GCA_013368495.1). Classification (NCBI taxonomy): domain Eukaryota; kingdom Metazoa; phylum Platyhelminthes; class Trematoda; order Plagiorchiida; family Troglotrematidae; genus Paragonimus; species Paragonimus heterotremus. The sequence goes on along the minus strand of LUCH01009799.1, from coordinate 4,939 downwards.
GCTGTTCCCGAATGGTCTGCATCCAGAAGGCGCAGTGTTCGTGGGCAGGTGCTGGCTCAGTACCATACCTGCTTTCGGTCATTCAGCCGAGGGCCGGTGACTGGCGGGTTGAATATTCACGATGGATAATGACAACACGAATAACCTCGATGGTGATGACAGAGACAAGCAACGCTCACCAGAGTATTACGTCGAACTGTGAGTGCTAATTAGCCAGAAGATTCGATTTATGCGTTCAGGTGGTCTGGTCTTACGCGCCATCTGGGCTGGATTTATTTTATTTTAAGATATATATATCTTAAAATGGGCAGATGGCAGAAGACTTTACTTAGATCGGTTTACTCTTATCGAACGTGGTTCTACAAATACAATAACAGACAATTTAAATTTCCAGTAACTTACGACCAGGTTTGCAAACACAATAACAGTGCAGTCGAAGCGTGATTGCAGCGGTAAAATATGTAGTGCTTTACTGTTGCACATATAAACAAATGTGGTACACTGTGGTAGGAATCAAAATATGAATAATGAATTCGGATACAGTTCGATTGTCTATGGCCGATGTAGAGTTTATGGAAAAGAAATAAATGTTGACGTCAAACGATTGTGAGTAAGAGCAAGTGTTGCAAACGGACGAGTCACGTTAAATTAGAAGATGAAGGTATACTGTTGCAAAGGTGTGAGTAGAGTAACGTGATATGTGAAATTTGGTTTCACAGTGGGTATTGTTGGCAGTTCACTAACAGTTATTGAAGTTTTCAGGTGATCACTTGTGAAAGCAATATTCCCTTCACTGATCATGATGAAGATTGGTCAAAAGGAACAAGCTACAAAGTGGATACACAATAACTGACTAAAGTGTTCTCTAAGTGCCTAGAATGAAAATGAGTTGGAAGAAACTTAATTGGTTGCATCAATTTGATCTGAATCAAACAATGGATGTCATGTAGATCTGCTTATGAGGTATGAATGTTGATGGAGTAAAACGCAGACACTGTAACATCTGCCCGAAGTGTTTTCACTACCGTGGTTTTCACCATAACTAATATGTAGCCAACTGATTTACTTGGTTATAACAAGACAATTCGTTCGGTTGTGTTACACTAAATAAGTCACAGAACACTGTCTCGATCGAGGAGCATCTTCTGGGTTCTCTGGTGTGGCAGCGGACAACGAATCATGGGTTTGAGCAAATGGATTTCTTTTCATAACAGAAGTAGAACCACGACCGGTGAACAATTGCGCATAGCATAAACTCGTGTTGAAATGGAGTACAGTTTACTTGTATTCACCTCATCGACGAAATTCATTGAATTATGTAAGGAAACCACTGACGGAATCTGATTGTTCATTTATTCAATTCATACATTGCGGACAGTCGCCGTTGTTTTTATGATGGTGGTGAGTAGTAGGCGATGCTATAGATACAGAACAACTTGCGAACAATCGGTCATTTGGTTTACCAGTGACATTCGAATTCTGACAAAGGAACTCCTACAGACTAGATAAGCCAGTCACCAATTTGGTCAGTTCGATGAATCCACGACCGGCAGCCATGTGACAGGGAGTTCAGAAGCGCAGTATGTATCAATAGCGTATTTGACCTTCATCATTTTCAAGGTCTTTGCAGTTACGTGTTCATGTGTAGTATAAAACCGTCGTCTAATTATCTCGACAATTTCCAGATCAATTTCATGACCCGTGTGGATAGCGAATACAGAGTACCTGATCACAGCCTGGTGCCCCCATTGAATTATGGGTGCCCTTCTAATGTTAACCGGATGCTCATTCACCTCAGCTTTAAGCTCACGTGCTGTCTGCCTAATATAAGCTTGTCCGCAACCCTCGTATTCTATTCTGCGTACATAATTACAAGTTCGCTAAGCTGGTAAGGGGTCCTTTGAATGCACCAGGATTTCACGCAACGTCTTTGCTTGTAAAAACCGTCTGACACTCACACCGTTCAAGACCCCACAAATAACCTCTGAAACTCCTTCCTTGAATGGAATGAGAGGAGTAATTTTCAGTTCCCTGGATCGAGGAGCAGTTTTAATTGTCTTTCAAGCAATTATTTATAGAAACTTCTCTTTCCATTAACCAAACCATTGCTTCTTCCTGTATTATATTTTGGTCATACGTATCAAACTTCTGACTGATACGCATAGCAAAATGTCATGGCTTGTTTGCGAATCAGGTAAGTGAACATTGGATGCAGTAAGACCTGATATAATCCTCATATTCGTGCTTCATGCATTCACAACCAAGCAGACCCCTAATTATTGCAGCACGGCATTCTATAAATCCCAGCAGTAGTAAAAGTCAGGTCAGCACATTCACGGCCCCATACATCGCAAAATGATATGCTCATGCCACCACGATTTATGGCACTTATGGATCCTTTGCCTACCGCGCTCTTCAGTTAATCGCCTCACATTTGTTGTTCACTGAACCATCAGAAGTCCGTCCTGATCGTATTTCTCCAGACCGTCTGGTTCAAGGCTAAGTTTTCTCAGTATCTAGAATCTATATTACAACGTGAAGTTCTGATGATCCGAAGCAGAGATACCGGAAAGTCTTTCCGGGTGAAATTCACATACACTCGCGAACACAGTTTCATGTTGATCATACCCAAATTTGGTTTTGAAATGTGATGGCTCTTGCTCCTAACAATATTGCAGTTTTACCAATTAAATAAGGCCAGTTGCTTTAAAACGTCACCCCTCGTGAGACAGCGTTAAAGATTATGTGGTGTGTACGTCATATGCATACTTTTCACCTACTTACGAGAATCGTCATTCTCCGAGTTTGCTACCGGCGTGTCATTGTCTTTTCGATTAATTTTCTTTTACTGCGCGTTTCTACTTGGAATGACACGAACGAAGGATAGGATGAAAAAGTGCACGCACTTCACATTCGGATCAACGAACTTAGGATATGGTACGGCCCAGTAACAACACTGTGAATTTGTTGATCCACGAACTGAGAAATCTCGCCCCACTAACCTGACACTTGTTCCCATTACCTCACCCACCCCGTTTTGTTTTATTGAACTAGTGTGTCATTAAGTGTCCGTGGCGCAAATAGCCATTCTTGCCCTGGTCTACTGGCGTGACGACTCACCTTTGGCCTTGCTGGTCCTGTTAAGAAACTACCGATTTTGCTGGACGGGACTATCGTCGCGAACGATTGGGGTTTACTTTTTGTATTTATTGATACTTTTTTTAATAGTATCGTAGAACTTTTTGGATCCAATCTTGTTTTCATTTTGGGGATCCGTTTCTGGGCTACGCTTAACTCGACGATTAGACGTGAATCGTTACAAACAAAGACGTTCGTGATTCAACGAGGACTTGTTTCCCATGTCAACGTTCTAAGGTAAATTGCTACGCAGCCACCCCAATCGCAGCATTTCACCATTCCCGATGCACGATTTAGCCATATTCACATAGACCTTTGTTAATCCAGTGCCACCGTCGCAAAATGATACAAATATTGTAACTTGTGTTGGTTGGTTTACTCAATGATCCGAGGCTATACCAGTCAGATATACAACTGCAACCAACATCGCTCGCTCACATTTATATAGATGGATTGTTTTCTTAGGTATCCCAACTGTCATTACAGCGGATCGTGGAAAGCAGGCCGAATCACAATTTTTTCGCGCCCACACAAACCTCATCGGCTCAAAATATTCCAGAACAACATGGTATCATCCGTGTGCCAATGGCCTCGTTGAACAATTTAATCGTCAAGTCAAAGCTGCTCTGAAGGCACATGAGGACCCAACGCACTGGATAGAACGCCTACCCATTGTTCTCCTAGGACAATTTTCGGCTGTCAAACAAGACCTCGATCATTCCTCTGCCAAACATGTGTTTGGTGCTACCTTACGCTCACCAGGACAAGTCGTATCCCCATCTAAACGGAATGAACGCATCGATCTTTCAAACTACGTTCAACCTCTGAAGGAACATATGAGTAATATCCAGCCTACTGATGCGCGACAACAACCTCGATGGTCATTCCTTCCTTTGGACATGATGTCATGTATACAAGTTGTGTTCGGATCTATACAGTTAAACCTCTCCTATAACCCGCATACGATGCTCCATTTCTGATGATAAAACACAGTCTCAATTGTTTCACCACACAGAAAGGCAATCGCACTACTACCATTTCACTGGATCGTCTGAAACATTCACATACTGAGAATGACTTATCTCAATATCACCGAACATCTGTATGGCACAACCACAACCCGACGAGAAGGAACACGAGGAAACCCTTGTTGTTACTACCGGATCGGGAAGAAGCGTACGATTCACCAACAGTATATTATACTGTTAACAGCCATAGATGGATCGCATTTTATTTTATTTTATTTGTACTTTGAGGGCCAGAAATGCTGGTGGGGCTGGTTTTACGGCTCAGTACTCTGCAGCAAACCGAATGACTCCATCCTAGCCATCCATTCGCCCCCATATCTGGTCAGCGGACGACATGTTTCATTTCTGGCTCACTCACATCTCCCTGGCCTATTTCTAAGTTCGCAAACACACATCACGCGCTTCACGTCCCAGCGCGTGATTCGCTAGTCCCTGTCCCATCTGCACGCACAGGCGGTGTTAGGTTTTTTCACATTCAATCACCCGACATGCAGTGACTCCATTTCCCTCAACGCTATGGTCGGCGGCATCCGAAACGGATTAGCCTGGCACAATGACCGAAGCCAAAGGACGCCTGCGCTTGAAATCATCACCCCAAGTGGCTTGCGCTGAACCACTTGCGGTTCCACTCGCACACCACGTATCTGGTGTAAACCCGAAGGAATAACACCAGTAGGTGTGTGAGTGAGGCTGTTGTATCCAGCTGGTCAATGCTGGTTAGCCAATTGAATGGCTAGCACAGAAAGGAAATCCTTATCACTCGGAAAATAAAC
>LUCH01009796.1:0-13252 GCA_013368495.1 Paragonimus heterotremus | reverse complement strand
TTACCGAGCTATCTTCAAGCAGAATAGACAACTTCGTTGCTCTTCATCCTACACATTTGGGCGAATAAATCAGTATGTCTGAGGAATGAGGTAGCGACAGAACATGTTGACAGAAACGAGGTGGGCATGGCCGACACACTGGGTCACAAACTGTGAATTGTGATAGGTCGCTTAGCACCTAAACATCACGGTTGTATGAAATCACTTCTCAATCCGTAAGTGGTGCAGTGAGATCAGAAACACAGCATTTTACGTTTATGAATGTAAAATTTTCTTGCCTATCATACGATGGAAAAATCTCTCGTGAACGTGCAGAGCCATAAGGAAATACTGTGGTTTTATATTGTTTACTTACACTCATCGGTGCGTGCTGGTTTCCAGTCTTGTGTCGCCCTACATACAGTGTGGGGCTTATCGATGGTTGTATGTTCTCACACGTAGAACCCAGCGGGCAAACACTGGGACGATGGAGGCGAACGATTGTTGCTGAAATACATGTTTATCCCAGGTCCATTGATTCTGGCTTGTTTACGGTCCCATGTAGTACATACGTGATATCAGATTCTGTTGGGAGAATTGCTTTGGGTTAAAACTTTCAGATGAATTTCCTATGAAATGTTTTGAACTGGGGATTTTCTTATTGAGTACTCGCCTCTTATTGTTTGCTACAAAACGGTGCAATTGTCTTCTTCTGCAACTACACCTGCGGTTTGCAGAATGAAATATCGTTTGCAAAGGACTATCACATCGATTGAGTTTTCACGGAAACTCATCGGTGTGTTTTGTTTATGCACTTGGTTGTTGAGTTGGTTACTAATTCAGTTTCTCAAATTAATTTGATTTGTTTTTTTTCTTCCAAACATCAACTGAACATCACTCATAATTGGTCAGATCTGTCGCATTCTCATAGACTTTATAGTGTGCGTTGCCAGAAGTCGATTTTTTTCTCGATGGTACAATTTGGTTTTAAGTTTACTGCAGATGCAAAATTCGACGGTAAGTATTTTTGTCTTTTCAGTATTTTCTCCGCATGGGGTATCTCTCTTGACCAGAAAACAGCTAATAGCCTCAGCAAGATTTTTACCTTGAATTTTATGGTTGTTGTCGATAGTTCACCTGAAGAATATCAATTTCTTTATGTAACCAACCTAGGCTCATACGGGGGGTTCTAGACACATAGACAGTCCAAGTGATTTATTTTTCAATGGAGTAAACATCAATTAGTCTAATTCATCTGGAACGGTACGTGCTACATGAGTCCTGAGTTTGCACACATATTCCCTTATAGATTGTCATAACTTGAGAAATTAAGGTAATATCTGATTTTTTTAATCACAGACGTATCTGATGATGACGTAATCAAACTGACCTTCCACGACTTGTGATATCCAATTTACAAGTAGCCAGTAAACCACTAGAACGACTCATCGGTCTCTAGGGAATCAGACTACCAACATGTCTGTGGTCGTTTTCAGATGCACAATGGTAATTTTTATGTCAATCTTTGTAGCATATTGTGCATGGATATATTCAGTTGCACAGAATCGTGCGAAGTGCCAACCACCACAGTACCGACCAGCTGATTGAAGAGACTAATAGGCTGTTTTGGTAAGCGGAACACCCATAGACATCCAGGTGCATCGATACTGATTGCTAAATCATTACAATATAATGGTTGAAGTTGATAAGTTGTTGACAGTCATCTATGATCAACTGAAGGGTGGCGGTTGGATGTTGCTCGATTTCAATCAAAATCCAAGTTCGGACGTTTGCTTCGGTCAGGTTGCTGACGAAGACAACATAACCAAATTGATCACCTGAAATCAAATGCAACTAGAAACATTCACATTCGCCGTAGACAATGCGTGCCTACGAGAAAATGTTGCCACCCTCTCTCTTTTGATCAAGCTGCGGTAGTAATAGCAGATGTCGAAGAGCGAGGCTTGTGTACCGACTATTTGTGTAAGTTTGAGCTGTTTCAATTGGGCATTTGGGAAGAATTAAGGTTAATTTACTTTATATGTTCAACAGTCTCCAGCTTCCAAAAAAAGCCGGGTCTTCCGTGATGTGGCTTGGTTGAGAGGTCCATGTGAAAAATTTCCCCATAAAATTTAAACAGTCTCGAAATTTCCATCAGTTGTAGGTTACTGTGATGCTACTTGCCATTGTTTCCGTTGCAGTATTATTGGAAATAGATGCTGTTTTTGCTAACAGAGCCGAATGCTGTTCCATCGATAATCCTATCAGCTTGAGTTGTTGTTGTAAAATCAACCTCAGGTTTTTAGGAGACATCGTTTCTGATGTTATATAATGACTACATGTGCAGTTAACCCAGTGGTCACATGCACTTGGCCCAAAACCTGTAGATCTGTCCATACCAGTACAGAGTAGATAAACACAGTCATTCACGAAGCCGAAAGGATTACAAAACTCAATAACCTTATGGGATGCAATAGGTGGCCTGAATGACTGACTACAATCCAGTGACGGACAGAACGATGAGTACACCAATGGGACTCGATGGTTATCTCACTAGTCATAACAACACGCTTATTCTAATTGTCTTGGTAAAAACATTTAAACTTAGCACAAAAAAGCACTTATTTCTTATGAAACTGAAATGCAACGAAATAGAGGATTGTTTCGCTAAATACTTGTGTGTCGCATGTATTAGGGGGTGAGACAACAAAAAATCTATTACCCATCACAATGATTGGAACGATTTCGTCATACGGATCTCTAGTCTCGTATGGTTTGCCCAACGGACGACTTAAACATAATGTGTCAATTAATTAGTCGCATATTCATACAAGAGTCGCGCACACCGTCAGTAAATGCTCATTAGATATATCCAAACGTGTATTATCCCGCTACGTACTACGCAACTTCGACTGAATAGCACTTCATTGCAATGATAAAAACTTAACGGAAGGAGGAAAAACAGTATATCATGTGAGTGACTACAAGGTCTTAAGACCACTGGTGAAATGCTTGATTTGCATATGCTGTGACTTATATTTAAAAACCGTAGCTTGTAGAGCCGCAGAAAGCTTCGACGAAGGGTAGTTGGGTAGTTGCTATGAAATGTGCTTTTACGTTTCACAGCAATGTCTAGCTTGACAAAACAAAATATGTGTGGATTTGTCTTATTCTTAATAAGGACGGTATAAACTTCATATCACCGTTAAACACCAAATCAGTTCCAAAAAGCGTAGTTAGCAGTGAATAAGTGGTAGAATATACATAGCGAATACTGCTCAGCTGTTTACATGAAGTCGGAGCTGTTCAGTTGACTTAGGAGCTAAAATAATGGGGTTGTCGACTGTAGTTAATAGGACAGTTGTGTGTCTCATACGCATACGATCGGGCAATCTGAGTGTCACTCACAATAGACAGATGTAAATAAATATATTTACATGTTGTAATTCCGTCGTGTCCTTTGTGAGATCTCTGCCACCGTGATCAGTACGAGTGCTTCGTACAAGCTAGGCCGAAGTCTAGAACCCAGTACTGCGAAGGGTGTGTACAAGTGACAAGCACTAACGGTAACCAAACTGGGGTTTATTGCTTAAATTTTGAACCAGACTGACTTGAAAAGTTATCCGACAGACAGATGTGCAGTCAGATATGAGTGGACCTAAATTTAGACCAACGGAGTTCATGATAGCTCATCAGCAACAACATTTTTCAGTTTATCCACCTCAAATTACTGATGTTTACAATAAGTGCTAAAAGCGCTGGATCTGCGCGACGTGCATCATCTGCACCAAATTATAAGCACTACGAACCACAAAGTGTACTGTTATTCATATGGTATATCTGTTTGGCCAGTTCCTCCTCTTCTCTGTGTTCAACACTGTGGTTGATGTCACCCAACCATATGTTGATCGGAATGTACATCAGTGTGGTTCTCTTATTTTATGCACGCGGTTCATCTTGACTTCTTTCAAGTTGACTACATACGCAGGTAATCCCAGAACAGACGTTTTGATTGTAAGACGCATTGAACCATACTGATTATGCCGTAAATAGTTACATTCTCATGTTTACTTTGCTATCAACTAGGACCACTCTAGGCTTTTTCTTGTGGATTGGTTTTATGCAAGTTGTATGAGCAGCTAATATATCTATGAACAAGCAAACACACAAGTGGTTGCTCTTCTAAAACTTATTATTGTTGTACAATAACGTGATCGTGCAACCTGATCATTACTCAAAAGCGAAAGTGTTTGAGCTTTCACATATGATAATCCGGTCGTGCCTAACGTGAGGTCAATGGCGTAGTGGTAAACACGGTTGCCTCATGAACAGCATGTCCGTGGTTCAAGTCCCGGCAGTGGCGATGACATGCACTACTGACGAGCTCTAATGAGAGCGAAACTCGAGTCTAGTGCTTGTGCATTTCGAAAGGGGCCGACTGAAATGTCTGTGGAAATGCGAAAGCTGCGATCAGTTGTGGGTGATGTTCAACTTGAAAAGCTTCAAGGTTTACTTTCATCCTCTCAGAAGGAGCACTCGACCAACCAGCTGCAAACAGTGGAAAGTGTTAATCTTTCTTTCCGCTACAATCGATACTTTTTTGTTTGATCACGCTATCCGATAGAACCCACATTTTTAGTTAAATGTTTTACGCATTCCAGAGCTAAAACTCTTGTTTTGCAAATTAACGCACCTCTTGAAAATGGACCGCAATTAAGTAAGTTTGTATGCTTCACAACACAATGATGATAATTATGAACAGTGTGGAAAAGTTAACACACGATCACGATTAGTTTCACCTGGGAGGAAGTCATTATTGTTTCAGCTTTGTGGTTAGAACAAAGAGGTTACGTTTGTGTGGAAGTTGAACTGGCTAACGAATAGCAGAAGGACAGTACGACCGGACGCGTGCAGGTAATCATCCAATCGGGATCTGGTGAAGATTGAACAAATACCTTTAGAAAGATCTGAATAAAAGCGATCCGTTGTGTCAGCTATGCATTTTGCTAAAGATTAGTCGCACGTTGTGGAAAAGAGTGAAATAATAGATTTCATGAATTGTTGCAATGAGATAGATGCTCTAGGGCTGTCACAGAAAATACAAAGCCTTCGATGATAAACCATGGAAACGAACTTGTTAACAATACATCCGGTAGGGGATCGCGCCAACATTGCCAAAACGATCGACCAAGCGGTTTGAAGTTTATGTGTTAGACACAAGCAAGAACTATCTGACTTTGATGAGAACAATACTACGTTATGAACATGTCGTTCTGCTACTAAAAACAGTTCCAAAATAGAAATTTCCCTTCATAAACGCAAACAAAATACGGGCATGGGTCTAAAGCATAGTCAAACCATTAGTAAAACAGTAAAACGGTTAACTATGATTGGGTTGGATGAGTCAATTCAGATGCACGTTCAACATTCCATGCATATCGACAGTTACAAGTCATCATTCGCTGTCAATTTATGTGTAATAATCATGGGTTAACCAAACTGTAGGCATACGGGCTTTGTGTATTCAACTTTTCTGTGTAGCTGAAGCTACCTGATGCAATGTTTGGTGTCGTGGTGACCTATTAAAGTAGCCTATTCATCCCTCACGGTCTTGTCTAATTGAGCACCCCATAGTGAACCCCCACTATGCTGTCGAGTAAGAATAGGACATTGCAATCAATGTTCGGCCGTCCCAAAAAAGACGGTGTAAGCAGTAAGACCACTGTTTTTGTAGGGCTCGTGACATTCCCTACCTATTATGTCGTTGAAAAACTCTGTGACGTTGGTTTTTCCCCAGTATGTTACGATTAATTCGGGGACGTCATCCTCGAACATTATGTTGCCTAAAAGTCCATGTACTTTCTTATATGTCTCCTTTTTCCTCAGTCAGCCACATTTGGTGTTTCACTCTTGCAGGTGAAATTTTTTTACAACGCCGGGTTTTTGTTAGTGAGTTTAATGAGCTACACACGAAGGACTCACATACATCGGCATCCAATAACAATGAACACAGCCCTCTGGGTGGGCATACATTCGCTCACTTTGTATGTACGCTTCGTATAACAAATGAACAAATCGGCTTCTATCGCTCAGAATGCACAGAGCAACCATACACGCTGCAACCTAGAAGACATAACAAGTGGTATGAGAAAGTTAAGCTTAGCTAATTGGGTTGAACTTGAAAGTCAAAATGCACAATCTTTGCTCTGGATTCGTTGCAATTTCGTGCTGGTCACCTTAGTGACTTCTGATGGATCTTCAACAATAATGATTTCCACACGGGAATTCATGTCTTTCGTCCCTCTGTCACAGTGGACAGTCTCTCACAAACATCGTACCCGATTGATTAAAAAACCAAACTACGCAATCAGCATGAATTCGTCCAGAACAGCTATGTGGTTTTGTTATATGTTGGCTTCAACTGTTAGGCAGGCTGTGTGAGCCAGTCGAGGCGAAAATATCCTGATATATCCAGTCACATAGGTCAATGCAGAATAGACCACTCACTGAGTTGGTTAGCAGGATAAATCCGCTCTTCTAAAGTGACAAGATAGCAGCTGGTTCTTCGACTGAACCATCATCACAAGTTTTATAAGCGCTGGACTGTACACTTCTGGATCGCTAGACGAGCACGATTCTAGTGTCAAAGCCTTGTTTATTCATTCCATCCTTTGCATTTTGCCGGCCACCATGTCAGGTTCATTTGGTGACTGGTGAAATGATATTTAGTGAGCAGTAATAAAAACAGCAGGCTTTTTATTCATTCTGCTCCAGTGGATTTTCAACTAGTACTTAAGTAAATGTGTGGCAATTTGCGAGTTAATACCATGTCCTTTTATAACTGGTTGAACCGACCAATCCAAGTATGTACGTCACCATTAAAAAGGATTCAAAAGCGTTGGCAATGCATCGTTTTACTTTATGTGGCACTTTAGGAGGAATTTGGAGTGTGGTAAAAAATTCAAGTTCAGACTAGATTCACAAGGCCGGATGTTGCATATGGCTTCGTATTTTACTAAGTAGCTCGAGTCTTGGAAAATCTGACATTATACATTGCCCTACATTTATCTCCAAGCATTATAGAATTTAGTTTTGTTGGAAACTGTTATTAAAAACGTTTTTGAGTAACAGTAACTAGGACGACATGATGAGCTGACCTTAAAATGGAGTTAAGCAACTCAAAATTCATTTTGGTAATGAAGATAAATGACAGAAAAGTCACATCAAGTTTTCAACAGCTGCACGTGACCCTAGTTTTAAAAAACATTTCTATCGAAGCAGTATTTGGTTTCCTATTTGAAGATGAATTTTTAAACGACAGGTAATTAACCATCTGTGTGAAATATGTGTTAGGTTAAATGTTCAGCATATGTGTTGAGAAAATATTACTCCTGCTTAATGGCTGTTGAGTGAACGCGAAATAAACAAGAGAATATAGTGTACCATGATGTTCATTCTCAAACTGATACATTTTCTTTTGGCTGTAACCAAAGCAAACTTACAATTCAAGATGGACTTTTATACACTAAGCATAAAGTGTTATCACTTTCCAATTTGTTTGAACAAACTACACAATTAACATCAATGCTTGAGTCAAATTTGATTTGCGAACTTTTCTGTAAGAGTTTTTACGATTTATATCAACCTATAAAAGTTATTGTTTTATCTTTGAGACAGCATATTGTAACCAGTACCATTAAACGTACTGGAATCACATTCATGAAATCAAAAAACTAAGTGAACTTCCTCTTAAACGACATTAAAGTAACGTTTCCAAACGAAACGTAGTGTGCTACTTTTATTTTCTCCGTAAAACTTTACACGAATGTTTTGGAAAACAAAAAATTTCTCGATCCACCTGTAAAGATAAGTTTTGGAAAAAGCACTCTCTCTCAAAAATTCGCATTATTTGCCAATAAAAATGGATTGCTCATTTTTCGGGAATTTGAACGCCCGCCAAAATTCTCGAACATCCGAGAAGTTGCGCTCGCCTTTGATCGGTGCGTTCGGAAGCCCAGGCCTTCGGGCTCAGCAGCAAATTAAGCTCGATACTTGTTGGGAGGTTCTAAATTGCGAGAGTTGGATTTCGATACTTGCGCTCAGATTTTCTTACCGTTTTGCGATATCGCTGCGTTCGTTCGTGGTAGAGATACTGTTCGCGGTCTTTGGGTTTCTTCTTGCCTTTCTCTATCAGGAGGGGGGTCGTAACAATAAGACAGACAGAACCGACGGTATTGGTGATCACTCTGAGCGATATTCTGCAAATAATGGCTCACAATATGGATTACTTGCAATGGTCAGCGTTTTTCGTTTGGTCTACACTCGACGGAAGGAGCTGATTAACTCCCTGATGCTGACTGACGCTAGCTCTGATACGAAATGCGCAGGACTTGAAGTGAGCTCCTTCGGTTCTGTAGCGCTGTGCTGCAAAATTTTGATTTCTCCTTAAAAGGAAAAATATACAGTCAATTCCATTTAAACTTTGTGTCATACCAAATGTATTTCTTGTGGGGAAAATCTGCCTACGAGTGCCCACAAAGAGGATCAAGAATTTATCGATTCAATAGATCTATCAGGCTGTGAAATATACCTCAGTGATCAGGAAGCATAAAGTGGTACTTTGCCTGTTCACTAAGATAGTTGAGAAGCTTCACGCTTAGGACGTTTTTATTATGTAGGAGGAATCTTCAAATGATTTGAACACATCTTGTGAGAAATAGCGCGATCGCTTAGGAAGTAAGTCAAATAGCGTCAATATGTTTTATCAGCGTCAGGGTACCCAAACAGTCTGCTTGAAATAGGACAAGCAGTTGCACATTGACATCAATTCACGAATAATCTAGTTCTATCAGACCACTCGATAGAAAATTTGCTTTCGCGATAACAAAATCTTCATCTTAGAAATAACCGACTGATGACCACAACGATGAATGATTCGCTGGACTTTAAGATATCCCCCCACATTGCGTATTCCGATGAAACTGATAGATGAACATCTCACTCTGGTTAACAATGACAGTGTAATCAATCGATGAACTGTGCCATAGACTGAATATAGTCAGTTATGGTAACAAACAGGTTCTTTCGAAAGGTTGACCAATAATATCACTCGAGTAGAATTAAACTAGGGCTATCTGCTGAATTGGATTTCTTGTGTTTTATCAAAATTTGATCAGGTTCCTTCTATTTTCCCAGTCAAAAAAGCGCTTCTGACTACTGCTTTGCTTTGTTCACATTCATAGTGATGGTGAGCTTCTGAACTGATTTCAATAAAAGCATTACACTTCCAGTTGTTTTTCGATACCGTTCAATACAGAGTCCAATAACATAAGTGCCCTTAAATCTGTAAATCTTCTGGAAACCCTTCTATAGCACATTTGTAATTGTATCCTCATGTAAGTAATTCTTGTCGAACTAATTCCAACAACAATCTGTAGATAACGGTTCCGCATTTGAAAGCACATTAAATTGTGTTTATAAAGTTGGTATTCGAGAATATAGACAATTTCCGATAACACATAAAAAGTATTTATATGAATACCTTAGTTTTCGGCGGATTATACGAAAACCGTCAGGTGAATATATTGTGTCACAACAGGTTTGACACTCAGGAACAGAGTTGTGTCATTTCTTCCAGGAATGAAGGCAGCCCAGCTTATGATATATCGTCGCTTTCAAGGCAATGTTATTTGCTTTATTCATACAAGTTGTTTACACGTTGTCACCTTACACTGTGTTCCATCAATCTGATTTCCTTGTGTATAGCTTTTTACTCATATTGCTCAAACACTTTCATTCTCTGTATCACTCAGCTGATCTGAGTTAAACCACAGAAAGGATCTATTTTTTTAATCGGCATTCATGTTTACACAAATGATCTCTATTTACTACTAGAATGATAAGGTTACAACAAACGAATAGGACGAGGAAATTGATAAAATCGAGAAAGTAAACTCAGAATACATCAAAGGCAGATGGAAGAGCTTTAAAATAATGCCCCAGACGTTTAATAAGTCATAGGACTCGATTCTGAAAATTGCAAGGCTTTCGTGACCTGACTGATCGTTACAAATGATTGGTTATTTAGAAGTGGTCCCGCTTGGTCATTGCTATAGGACAGTACAGTTGCGGACTTGCGACGTGGCTCATTTCGGATTATTTGAGTTATAGTTTACACCCAGTGGCCCAGTATGAACTTGGGGACTCGAATTTTCACTAACGCGTTAACTTGTTCTGAAGTCATGATTACACAGGGTCCGTGCTGTTGAACTACGTGGTCAAATATCAGCTGTTCAATGCCTTATTTTAAATGTAGATGTTCTTTGATTGGGTTTCGGTACCAGCAAAATCAATAGTTGTGACACAACTTTTTGAGTATTGATGAGCCCCGATAATCACTTATTTGAACTCACAGGAAGTGGTATTCAAATGGAATTGCTGTGATCACCACAATACTTCGAATTGTCAATGCTCCAGACACATGGTTGCCGTGGAGTTTCTGTAGCGACATCGGGACCAAACTAAAAAATAGTCAAATGATTTTTTAGATGTGGTCAAACCATCGCATAAATCGGCTGATGTAAATAAGTGTTACATTGTGCTACAAGGTCACTGAATTCAACCTAGACGACATGCGAAGTTGATACATAATTGAATGGTGTCCAAAAGCGAAATAATTTTGGCTGTAACTATTGTTGGCCAATTTTGTTTCTGGCCTGACGGCACATGTTGAGTAATCGAACCTGGCAGTGGGGTTTTCGCATTTTTCTGTTCTAGCCGATATACATTCGAAGAATTTTGACTGCACAGCTTCATGATCTTATACCACAGATGTCTCATCAATATCTCTAATATTATTACAACGCATCGTCTTAGTGTTTCATCATACACAATAATGGTATACAAACAAACACTGACAGGATAATAACGTGCCTATTGAAAGTATGTGTTTACCCTTGTACATTTCATGACTTGAGAAACTAATCATTAAAAGTGAAGTGAAGAAATTTCCGCTGAAATTATTGCCGTAACATTAGTCCACATAAGCATCTTCCATTCTTATTGACTTCGAATGCCAATCAGCTTACAGATGAAAATGACTCGCAGATGCTGCTTCACATTAGCCTTGATCACACGCTACAAACCTTCCACTGAGTTTAACACGAGTGATTAAACTGCCAATCTAGATATGCAGGCTGTTGAAACAACTGTTACAAAGCTGTATGACAAGGCACGTTAATTGTAATATATGCTTCCTGCTGCCTCGACATGGTCATTGGTCACAGCTTGCGATGTTCACCTTTGTATGATCATCTTTTGAGTGCTTGACTTACCACCTTGCCTTCCATCATAACACAGATCGAATGAAGACTGCAACCGTACCAGTTGGCTATTCGCGCTTCCGTATCTTTTCATGCCTCATGTTGTGAGTGTGGATTGAGCTGAAGTTTGACCATTAAATTATCACTTAACCCGCTGTGGATAGTTTTGTAAGTGACTTCGTATATTTTGACTACCGTTAGCCAGTTCACATTCCGCTCAAAAATTTCACTATGCGCGTATCAGTCTCACTAGTTGCTTTCGCAAATTCTCCGCGTACTTCCAACCAAATTACTAATACAAAAATCAGTCAGACTGGCTAAATCATAACCATCTGTTTCTGTACTTACCTGATTTTCGTGTGTGCTGTTCCAACCCAACGTTCCCGAGCGCGAATAGTGTTGCCAATCCCTCATAACGACATGTCTTAACCCCAACACAGTTAGCACAGATCTCCACCGTTCCTTCATGCGGCTAAGCATTTAGAAACACGAACAACAATTTTTAAACGAGTGAAATCTGTATTGTAAACAAGACAGAGAAATCTCATTCAACCCGTTTGATTTTCATCCAGTCGTTGATTAGACATCACTGTAGAGTCAAAAGCGTGAAAGATGTTCATTGTATGAAATGCGAAAGGTGAGCAAATGAATATAAAAATGGTATAAAACCATTAGTATGCACAAATCACAACGGTGGCCAGGTAACTGGTTTAAATACATGTTCATTTGGAGGTGCATTTCCATCACAAGAACCATTCAGACCAATACCAACTCGATAATCTTATTACAACTATCAGGGGAGTCATGCGGAGTGCATTCGCCTCACTCGGAGGAAGAGTTATGAGGAAGGTAATCCGCCTATGATTACATCATGTACGTAAACTTGCGGTTTACTGCTGACATAAACCGTGTATACAAGGATACAATGAATATGAGGACAACCACGTAGTGAACAATACTTGTGTTCTGTGTTTGATCATGAGGTTGACTCAAAATAGTAAATATGAAAACAGTAAGTCAGAAACAGTTTTTTACACACTGTACCTCTCGAACACATTTTGTTGCATCTTATCAGGTACACACTAAAATCTGCGGGTTTATATAGCAAAGTGCAGTGGGTGTTGTGAAGCTAAACAGCCAAATCAACAACGATGAACTAGCAAAAAATTGCAAGCATTGTTAGAAGGATACTTCATTGATCAGTCAATTACTAAGAAGTCATTTTTGCAGACAGCTATTTTCGGTTATTTTCATGAGGCTTTCACCACCACATAAGGTGAGTGCGAGTTATATATGAAAACTGTAATGCGTCAAATAGGTTTAAATGTTCATCTGTATGGCCTTCCGCGAAATCATAAAGACTGAGTGCCATTAAGACAGACCCTAGATATGTAGAATTTGACGTATCACGCTTTAACATAATGGCTAGTGGGGATATCAGAACCGATCAAATCACGATTAACTCATTTTAGCCTAAAGGACACCTTCGACTTTGTGGATTCAATCGATTCAGTTAATATCGGGGACCACAACATGTTGTTTTGGACTTGACTTCTCTATTCGCTAATGTTCCATTGTAAGAAACCATTGACTATCTGTGCACCTATGTCGAGAACAATCAGAAAGATGTCGGAATGACAATGGGAAGATTGTAAAAAAATATCGTTGTTTTCCACTGAAAATCCTCAATTTCAGATTATTGAAGAGTTATACAGGCATAAAGATGGAGTAGCAACGGGTTCACCTCAGGGTCAGCGGCTCAGAGATATGTTTATGGTCAAACTAGAGACCACTAAACTCAGTCACATCTTAACAAAATGCGAGCTTTACAAAGGCCATGGGGATGATATTGCTGTCATCTTTCAAACGATGATGATTCACAGGCCATACTAGATGAGTTCAACAAAGCATACCAAAATGTAATGTTTACTGTCGTGCTAGAACATCACAAC
>LUCH01009794.1:2209-13442 GCA_013368495.1 Paragonimus heterotremus | reverse complement strand
GTTCCGTTATCTACCGTTCCACTAACCGTCATTCCGTTGTCTGTTTTACGCGCTCGTGGGCCGCATATCAAGTTACAACACGTTCCAACGGAGAAGCGAGTTAGAAACGGCCATTTTGGGACAACAATAGATTTTTCATATTCTTCGTGAAATATAAAGTGCATAGCTCAGGGCGGACATAGATTTTTCCGAGTATAATAGTTACGTTGCAATGAGAACATCGGAGAAACCTAAAAACAGCTCATGTTTGCACTTTTGTTGAGAAAAATATTTTGCCTTTTCCTTCGATAAAGTCATTATGTTGGCCTTTTTTTGGCTTCGTGTTCTGGAAATGCTTCTATCGGAGTTTTCAGTGTGGGATACACAACTTCATAGAGCAGAAAGGCCCAACTTTGTGTGCCTTAGGTGGTATAATTGAATTTGTAAGTTCCGACCACAGTGTGTTCACATTACATTGTGCACTAAATATTAAAGCAAATTCCAATGAAAACTGTGCTGCCATGTTCGTGAAATAGTTAACTATTTGACTTACATGTTCAGCCTGTTTTCCTGTCAATATTTCAAGTAGAAAACGGGCGACGAAATGCCACTCTTAAAAGCGATTGCACCCGATACCATTACACGGTTCACAAGACAGTGTAAATGGAGGTGATATGCCCCCACGCTATCATTGGCAGCTTGCGCACTGTCTTGTTCATCGTTTACTGACTATGCTTTATTGTACCCTGTCATTTGCGCGCAGCTCGGTTATCACTTATTTGACGTTGCTGGTCCACTTTGATACCCATTATTTCTCTGAAGGTAACATTAGTTCGTACTGTATAATTTTGGCTACAACGCTTCGGTTTTCGTATCATGTACACTCGTTATTCTGGCGATCGTTCGTTTATGTTCTCGCCAGGTGCAGACTACATCGATGGTTATGAGTGTTTTTTCCAATTTTTCCCTGCACACATTTTCCAGTTAAAATCCCGAGATCGGAAAAAAGAAAGCTATTTTCAACAAAGGTGCAAATATGAACTGTTTTTAAGTGCAACCGATTTTTTCACTGCAACATAGCTATTATACCCGAGGAAATCTATATGCCCATCCTGAACTAGGCACTTCAGTATGTCACGAAAAATTTGAAAAATCTCTTTCCGCCCCCAACTGGCCGTTTCCAACTCGTTTCGGTCTTAAAACACCATGTCGTCGAACTACACAACTGCCACACAAACAGGTGTGAGCCAAAAGCCCAGTAAGCCATGGACTTAACTTCCACGAACGGAAACTAAAACGGCGCCAACAACACAGCAGCACGCTTTATCACACAATTCAAATTCAACCCATGCCCCTTTGCTGCTTTCGACTGCACGTCGTAACTGTAACATGCAAGCCGGTTGTTTACAAGGTGATTGTCCGTTGCTCTTGCGGACCAACTTTGGGGCAATGTGGAGACACCGAGGGACAGCGTCCTTCCGAAGTAGGAGTTCCAACGACATTCCTGAAAAATGAAACAACAAGTAACACACAAGAGCCAAAGGCCCAGTAAGCCATGGACTTAACTTCCACGAACGGAAACTAAAACGGCGCCAACAACACAGCAGCACGCTTTATCACACAATTCAAATTCAACCCATGCCCCTTTGCTGCTTTCGACTGCACGTCGTAACTGTAACATGCAAGCCGGTTGTTTACAAGGTGATTGTCCGTTGCTCTTGCGGACCAACTTTGGGGCAATGTGGAGACACCGAGGGACAGCGTCCTTCCGAAGTAGGAGTTCCAACGACATTCCTGAAAAATGAAACAACAAGTAACACACAAGAGCCAAAGGCCCAGTAAGCCATGGACTTAACTTCCACGAACGGAAACTAAAACGGCGCCAACAACACAGCAGCACGCTTTATCACACAATTCAAATTCAACCCATGCCCCTTTGCTGCTTTCGACTGCACGTCGTAACTGTAACATGCAAGCCGGTTGTTTACAAGGTGATTGTCCGTTGCTCTTGCGGACCAACTTTGGGGCAATGTGGAGACACCGAGGGACAGCGTCCTTCCGAAGTAGGAGTTCCAACGACATTCCTGAAAAATGAAACAACAAGTAACACACAAGAGCCAAAGGCCCAGTAAGCCATGGACTTAACTTCCACGAACGGAAACTAAAACGGCGCCAACAACACAGCAGCACGCTTTATCACACAATTCAAATTCAACCCATGCCCCTTTGCTGCTTTCGACTGCACGTCGTAACTGTAACATGCAAGCCGGTTGTTTACAAGGTGATTGTCCGTTGCTCTTGCGGACCAACTTTGGGGCAATGTGGAGACACCGAGGGACAGCGTCCTTCCGAAGTAGGAGTTCCAACGACATTCCTGAAAAATGAAACAACAAGTAACACACAAGAGCCAAAGGCCCAGTAAGCCATGGACTTAACTTCCACGAACGGAAACTAAAACGGCGCCAACAACACAGCAGCACGCTTTATCACACAATTCAAATTCAACCCATGCCCCTTTGCTGCTTTCGACTGCACGTCGTAACTGTAACATGCAAGCCGGTTGTTTACAAGGTGATTGTCCGTTGCTCTTGCGGACCAACTTTGGGGCAATGTGGAGACACCGAGGGACAGCGTCCTTCCGAAGTAGGAGTTCCAACGACATTCCTGAAAAATGAAACAACAAGTAACACACAAGAGCCAAAGGCCCAGTAAGCCATGGACTTAACTTCCACGAACGGAAACTAAAACGGCGCCAACAACACAGCAGCACGCTTTATCACACAATTCAAATTCAACCCATGCCCCTTTGCTGCTTTCGACTGCACGTCGTAACTGTAACATGCAAGCCGGTTGTTTACAAGGTGATTGTCCGTTGCTCTTGCGGACCAACTTTGGGGCAATGTGGAGACACCGAGGGACAGCGTCCTTCCGAAGTAGGAGTTCCAACGACATTCCTGAAAAATGAAACAACAAGTAACACACAAGAGCCAAAGGCCCAGTAAGCCATGGACTTAACTTCCACGAACGGAAACTAAAACGGCGCCAACAACACAGCAGCACGCTTTATCACACAATTCAAATTCAACCCATGCCCCTTTGCTGCTTTCGACTGCACGTCGTAACTGTAACATGCAAGCCGGTTGTTTACAAGGTGATTGTCCGTTGCTCTTGCGGACCAACTTTGGGGCAATGTGGAGACACCGAGGGACAGCGTCCTTCCGAAGTAGGAGTTCCAACGACATTCCTGAAAAATGAAACAACAAGTAACACACAAGAGCCAAAGGCCCAGTAAGCCATGGACTTAACTTCCACGAACGGAAACTAAAACGGCGCCAACAACACAGCAGCACGCTTTATCACACAATTCAAATTCAACCCATGCCCCTTTGCTGCTTTCGACTGCACGTCGTAACTGTAACATGCAAGCCGGTTGTTTACAAGGTGATTGTCCGTTGCTCTTGCGGACCAACTTTGGGGCAATGTGGAGACACCGAGGGACAGCGTCCTTCCGAAGTAGGAGTTCCAACGACATTCCTGAAAAATGAAACAACAAGTAACACACAAGAGCCAAAGGCCCAGTAAGCCATGGACTTAACTTCCACGAACGGAAACTAAAACGGCGCCAACAACACAGCAGCACGCTTTATCACACAATTCAAATTCAACCCATGCCCCTTTGCTGCTTTCGACTGCACGTCGTAACTGTAACATGCAAGCCGGTTGTTTACAAGGTGATTGTCCGTTGCTCTTGCGGACCAACTTTGGGGCAATGTGGAGACACCGAGGGACAGCGTCCTTCCGAAGTAGGAGTTCCAACGACATTCCTGAAAAATGAAACAACAAGTAACACACAAGAGCCAAAGGCCCAGTAAGCCATGGACTTAACTTCCACGAACGGAAACTAAAACGGCGCCAACAACACAGCAGCACGCTTTATCACACAATTCAAATTCAACCCATGCCCCTTTGCTGCTTTCGACTGCACGTCGTAACTGTAACATGCAAGCCGGTTGTTTACAAGGTGATTGTCCGTTGCTCTTGCGGACCAACTTTGGGGCAATGTGGAGACACCGAGGGACAGCGTCCTTCCGAAGTAGGAGTTCCAACGACATTCCTGAAAAATGAAACAACAAGTAACACACAAGAGCCAAAGGCCCAGTAAGCCATGGACTTAACTTCCACGAACGGAAACTAAAACGGCGCCAACAACACAGCAGCACGCTTTATCACACAATTCAAATTCAACCCATGCCCCTTTGCTGCTTTCGACTGCACGTCGTAACTGTAACATGCAAGCCGGTTGTTTACAAGGTGATTGTCCGTTGCTCTTGCGGACCAACTTTGGGGCAATGTGGAGACACCGAGGGACAGCGTCCTTCCGAAGTAGGAGTTCCAACGACATTCCTGAAAAATGAAACAACAAGTAACACACAAGAGCCAAAGGCCCAGTAAGCCATGGACTTAACTTCCACGAACGGAAACTAAAACGGCGCCAACAACACAGCAGCACGCTTTATCACACAATTCAAATTCAACCCATGCCCCTTTGCTGCTTTCGACTGCACGTCGTAACTGTAACATGCAAGCCGGTTGTTTACAAGGTGATTGTCCGTTGCTCTTGCGGACCAACTTTGGGGCAATGTGGAGACACCGAGGGACAGCGTCCTTCCGAAGTAGGAGTTCCAACGACATTCCTGAAAAATGAAACAACAAGTAACACACAAGAGCCAAAGGCCCAGTAAGCCATGGACTTAACTTCCACGAACGGAAACTAAAACGGCGCCAACAACACAGCAGCACGCTTTATCACACAATTCAAATTCAACCCATGCCCCTTTGCTGCTTTCGACTGCACGTCGTAACTGTAACATGCAAGCCGGTTGTTTACAAGGTGATTGTCCGTTGCTCTTGCGGACCAACTTTGGGGCAATGTGGAGACACCGAGGGACAGCGTCCTTCCGAAGTAGGAGTTCCAACGACATTCCTGAAAAATGAAACAACAAGTAACACACAAGAGCCAAAGGCCCAGTAAGCCATGGACTTAACTTCCACGAACGGAAACTAAAACGGCGCCAACAACACAGCAGCACGCTTTATCACACAATTCAAATTCAACCCATGCCCCTTTGCTGCTTTCGACTGCACGTCGTAACTGTAACATGCAAGCCGGTTGTTTACAAGGTGATTGTCCGTTGCTCTTGCGGACCAACTTTGGGGCAATGTGGAGACACCGAGGGACAGCGTCCTTCCGAAGTAGGAGTTCCAACGACATTCCTGAAAAATGAAACAACAAGTAACACACAAGAGCCAAAGGCCCAGTAAGCCATGGACTTAACTTCCACGAACGGAAACTAAAACGGCGCCAACAACACAGCAGCACGCTTTATCACACAATTCAAATTCAACCCATGCCCCTTTGCTGCTTTCGACTGCACGTCGTAACTGTAACATGCAAGCCGGTTGTTTACAAGGTGATTGTCCGTTGCTCTTGCGGACCAACTTTGGGGCAATGTGGAGACACCGAGGGACAGCGTCCTTCCGAAGTAGGAGTTCCAACGACATTCCTGAAAAATGAAACAACAAGTAACACACAAGAGCCAAAGGCCCAGTAAGCCATGGACTTAACTTCCACGAACGGAAACTAAAACGGCGCCAACAACACAGCAGCACGCTTTATCACACAATTCAAATTCAACCCATGCCCCTTTGCTGCTTTCGACTGCACGTCGTAACTGTAACATGCAAGCCGGTTGTTTACAAGGTGATTGTCCGTTGCTCTTGCGGACCAACTTTGGGGCAATGTGGAGACACCGAGGGACAGCGTCCTTCCGAAGTAGGAGTTCCAACGACATTCCTGAAAAATGAAACAACAAGTAACACACAAGAGCCAAAGGCCCAGTAAGCCATGGACTTAACTTCCACGAACGGAAACTAAAACGGCGCCAACAACACAGCAGCACGCTTTATCACACAATTCAAATTCAACCCATGCCCCTTTGCTGCTTTCGACTGCACGTCGTAACTGTAACATGCAAGCCGGTTGTTTACAAGGTGATTGTCCGTTGCTCTTGCGGACCAACTTTGGGGCAATGTGGAGACACCGAGGGACAGCGTCCTTCCGAAGTAGGAGTTCCAACGACATTCCTGAAAAATGAAACAACAAGTAACACACAAGAGCCAAAGGCCCAGTAAGCCATGGACTTAACTTCCACGAACGGAAACTAAAACGGCGCCAACAACACAGCAGCACGCTTTATCACACAATTCAAATTCAACCCATGCCCCTTTGCTGCTTTCGACTGCACGTCGTAACTGTAACATGCAAGCCGGTTGTTTACAAGGTGATTGTCCGTTGCTCTTGCGGACCAACTTTGGGGCAATGTGGAGACACCGAGGGACAGCGTCCTTCCGAAGTAGGAGTTCCAACGACATTCCTGAAAAATGAAACAACAAGTAACACACAAGAGCCAAAGGCCCAGTAAGCCATGGACTTAACTTCCACGAACGGAAACTAAAACGGCGCCAACAACACAGCAGCACGCTTTATCACACAATTCAAATTCAACCCATGCCCCTTTGCTGCTTTCGACTGCACGTCGTAACTGTAACATGCAAGCCGGTTGTTTACAAGGTGATTGTCCGTTGCTCTTGCGGACCAACTTTGGGGCAATGTGGAGACACCGAGGGACAGCGTCCTTCCGAAGTAGGAGTTCCAACGACATTCCTGAAAAATGAAACAACAAGTAACACACAAGAGCCAAAGGCCCAGTAAGCCATGGACTTAACTTCCACGAACGGAAACTAAAACGGCGCCAACAACACAGCAGCACGCTTTATCACACAATTCAAATTCAACCCATGCCCCTTTGCTGCTTTCGACTGCACGTCGTAACTGTAACATGCAAGCCGGTTGTTTACAAGGTGATTGTCCGTTGCTCTTGCGGACCAACTTTGGGGCAATGTGGAGACACCGAGGGACAGCGTCCTTCCGAAGTAGGAGTTCCAACGACATTCCTGAAAAATGAAACAACAAGTAACACACAAGAGCCAAAGGCCCAGTAAGCCATGGACTTAACTTCCACGAACGGAAACTAAAACGGCGCCAACAACACAGCAGCACGCTTTATCACACAATTCAAATTCAACCCATGCCCCTTTGCTGCTTTCGACTGCACGTCGTAACTGTAACATGCAAGCCGGTTGTTTACAAGGTGATTGTCCGTTGCTCTTGCGGACCAACTTTGGGGCAATGTGGAGACACCGAGGGACAGCGTCCTTCCGAAGTAGGAGTTCCAACGACATTCCTGAAAAATGAAACAACAAGTAACACACAAGAGCCAAAGGCCCAGTAAGCCATGGACTTAACTTCCACGAACGGAAACTAAAACGGCGCCAACAACACAGCAGCACGCTTTATCACACAATTCAAATTCAACCCATGCCCCTTTGCTGCTTTCGACTGCACGTCGTAACTGTAACATGCAAGCCGGTTGTTTACAAGGTGATTGTCCGTTGCTCTTGCGGACCAACTTTGGGGCAATGTGGAGACACCGAGGGACAGCGTCCTTCCGAAGTAGGAGTTCCAACGACATTCCTGAAAAATGAAACAACAAGTAACACACAAGAGCCAAAGGCCCAGTAAGCCATGGACTTAACTTCCACGAACGGAAACTAAAACGGCGCCAACAACACAGCAGCACGCTTTATCACACAATTCAAATTCAACCCATGCCCCTTTGCTGCTTTCGACTGCACGTCGTAACTGTAACATGCAAGCCGGTTGTTTACAAGGTGATTGTCCGTTGCTCTTGCGGACCAACTTTGGGGCAATGTGGAGACACCGAGGGACAGCGTCCTTCCGAAGTAGGAGTTCCAACGACATTCCTGAAAAATGAAACAACAAGTAACACACAAGAGCCAAAGGCCCAGTAAGCCATGGACTTAACTTCCACGAACGGAAACTAAAACGGCGCCAACAACACAGCAGCACGCTTTATCACACAATTCAAATTCAACCCATGCCCCTTTGCTGCTTTCGACTGCACGTCGTAACTGTAACATGCAAGCCGGTTGTTTACAAGGTGATTGTCCGTTGCTCTTGCGGACCAACTTTGGGGCAATGTGGAGACACCGAGGGACAGCGTCCTTCCGAAGTAGGAGTTCCAACGACATTCCTGAAAAATGAAACAACAAGTAACACACAAGAGCCAAAGGCCCAGTAAGCCATGGACTTAACTTCCACGAACGGAAACTAAAACGGCGCCAACAACACAGCAGCACGCTTTATCACACAATTCAAATTCAACCCATGCCCCTTTGCTGCTTTCGACTGCACGTCGTAACTGTAACATGCAAGCCGGTTGTTTACAAGGTGATTGTCCGTTGCTCTTGCGGACCAACTTTGGGGCAATGTGGAGACACCGAGGGACAGCGTCCTTCCGAAGTAGGAGTTCCAACGACATTCCTGAAAAATGAAACAACAAGTAACACACAAGAGCCAAAGGCCCAGTAAGCCATGGACTTAACTTCCACGAACGGAAACTAAAACGGCGCCAACAACACAGCAGCACGCTTTATCACACAATTCAAATTCAACCCATGCCCCTTTGCTGCTTTCGACTGCACGTCGTAACTGTAACATGCAAGCCGGTTGTTTACAAGGTGATTGTCCGTTGCTCTTGCGGACCAACTTTGGGGCAATGTGGAGACACCGAGGGACAGCGTCCTTCCGAAGTAGGAGTTCCAACGACATTCCTGAAAAATGAAACAACAAGTAACACACAAGAGCCAAAGGCCCAGTAAGCCATGGACTTAACTTCCACGAACGGAAACTAAAACGGCGCCAACAACACAGCAGCACGCTTTATCACACAATTCAAATTCAACCCATGCCCCTTTGCTGCTTTCGACTGCACGTCGTAACTGTAACATGCAAGCCGGTTGTTTACAAGGTGATTGTCCGTTGCTCTTGCGGACCAACTTTGGGGCAATGTGGAGACACCGAGGGACAGCGTCCTTCCGAAGTAGGAGTTCCAACGACATTCCTGAAAAATGAAACAACAAGTAACACACAAGAGCCAAAGGCCCAGTAAGCCATGGACTTAACTTCCACGAACGGAAACTAAAACGGCGCCAACAACACAGCAGCACGCTTTATCACACAATTCAAATTCAACCCATGCCCCTTTGCTGCTTTCGACTGCACGTCGTAACTGTAACATGCAAGCCGGTTGTTTACAAGGTGATTGTCCGTTGCTCTTGCGGACCAACTTTGGGGCAATGTGGAGACACCGAGGGACAGCGTCCTTCCGAAGTAGGAGTTCCAACGACATTCCTGAAAAATGAAACAACAAGTAACACACAAGAGCCAAAGGCCCAGTAAGCCATGGACTTAACTTCCACGAACGGAAACTAAAACGGCGCCAACAACACAGCAGCACGCTTTATCACACAATTCAAATTCAACCCATGCCCCTTTGCTGCTTTCGACTGCACGTCGTAACTGTAACATGCAAGCCGGTTGTTTACAAGGTGATTGTCCGTTGCTCTTGCGGACCAACTTTGGGGCAATGTGGAGACACCGAGGGACAGCGTCCTTCCGAAGTAGGAGTTCCAACGAATCCTGTAAAAGGAAACCACTAGAAGACAAACATGAGCCAAAGGTCCAGTGAGCCATGCACACAACTTACACAAACGAAAACTAAAACGGCGCCGACAACACAGTAGCACGCTTCGTTACACAATTCAAATTCAACCTTCGCGCGCTTGCTGGTTTTGACCGCACATTAAACAATATACAGTTTTTGAACGGCCTTGAAGAATCCAACCTACAGTTTTAGATCTTGTTATAACGAGAAATCCCAACGACGTTCCGGACTTGAAGGTCGGAACACCCTTGGGCAAGAGTGACCATGAAATCATACGTCTGAAGTTCAGTTGTGTCTACGAAACCCCTCTTGTTAAATATTGCAGATCCTTTGGAAGCATGAATATACAACAACTAAGGTCGGATGCGAAAAAGTTGAGTTGGATAGATTGTCATGTTATCAGTGATGTCAATAAAGCTTGGGCCATGAGTGAAGATAAACTTATGCAACTTACTGACGCGCATATACCACTAAAACACAGCCGACCTAAAGGCAAACCTCTGTGGTGGGAGAGTAGAGTCGAAAAACTGAGACACAAAAGAAAACCCCGGGCTGTATACAAACAGTCTGGGGGGCACATCAGGTTTTATCAGTATAAGGTGGCTAGAAAAATATATATTGAAGTACAGAATAAGTGCAGGAAAAGGTTTGAAGTGACTCTGACAGACAACCGTGGTAAGAACCCTGAAGCCTTCTTTAGCTATGTCCAGGTCAAAGGGGCCATTAGGAGAGGACCGAGTAGCATTGTTTGTACTGACGGCAAGGTTGTCGAATCACCACTACAAAAACCAAAGGCTTTCTGCGGGTTTTTTGAGGCAGTACACGTTCCGGACTCTGGATCTTCCACAGTGGGACTCAGCACAGGGACTGTAGAAAGGGCTAATGTTGGGGGAGGTTGAAATAAGAGGGGAGTATGTTAAGAATAAATCCAACAGACTAGACGAGATCAAAACGATGAGGTCGGACTGTATCCACTCAAGGATACTAAGGCCTCTCAGTGATGTTTTACAGGAGCCACTCATCTCGTCGTTGAACCTTACCCTAGAGAAGGCCATCATCCCAGATGATTGGAGGAAGGCAGAGGTTATACCTATCCATAAGGCGGGTATGAAACACGAGGTGGGCAAATGTCGACCAGTAAGTCTCACATCAGTTGTCCTAAAACTGCTGAAAGGAATTATTAGAGATAGGACTGTGAGGCAACTTACTGCAGACCAACATGGATTTGTGAGGCACAGGTCTTGTCTCACCAACCTGATTTGCTTCCTCGATGAGATCACAGAGAGGCTGGATAGGGGAAAGAAAGTTGAGTTTTGCTAATTAGATTTCAGGAAGGCATTCGATTCCGTGCATCACCGACTGCTGGTCCTCTTATTGGGGACCTTTGGTCTTCCTTCAAGACTGGTAGAATGGATACAGGACTTCTTGAGAAGTCGCATCTTCCATGATCTTCAATGATCTCATCGAAAGCCTGAAGTGTCCCTGCTACATCTTCGTTGATGATGTGAAAGTCGTAGGAAATCCTGACAACACGAGCATGCAGGAGGACTTGAATGCTGTTCAGAAGTGGTCAAATGATTGGCACCTACCCTTGAATGTAGACAAGT
>LUCH01009792.1:0-11419 GCA_013368495.1 Paragonimus heterotremus | reverse complement strand
TATGTGATGGGATTGCTACAACCGTAGGCCTAACCGGTTCACCCTCTAACGTGGGACGACGTCCATGAAGTACATCGGTTCCGTGTACGAAATTAACGGTCAACCAACATTGATTACTCGAGTTGGCCGGCTACGAAGCAGCATCCTTGCTTGCGCAATTCGCGATTTGCATCGGGTTCTGCAGGATGTAGAAAGGCTAAGCAAACCTACCTGCGGAGGAAACCCGAGGCATCCGATTCAGATGTTGAGCCCGCCGCAGTCACCAAGAAGGTTCCATTATCACATACCCCTTAAGCACGAGGACTGGTAATCGGTGTTTTAAGCATGAGCTACAGACGGAGTGAACAATATACCTTTTAGCGGCAGTGTGGTCGTTCAGCGCTGAAACATCGTTAAAGTCAGGCCGTATTTATGACCCTAGGTCTGACTATCGTAGAGGCCCTGGAGTGGCACTATGTGATCTTAAAGAGGAAAATATGGGCTGGCGAACAACTGGAAAACAGACCAACAACCATCAGTAAGGTCCGCAGCCGGTGAAAACATTAGCCCAAAGTCAGCGGGCTCACAAGTGTCCCTGATAGGCAGATTGAGTTGTTATAGCTGAAATTTCACAAATGGGATTAAATGTTATCTCCGGTGAAAACCAACATCAAAGTGGGCCACCGACTGTCGGATAAATGAACATCGGTCCGCGTGCAAATGAGAAGCTACATTCAAGCCCGCTTTGCAAACAATCAACTACAGAGCACGCAGGCTGAAAATGATGACCCTATATGGGTCGTAGATATAAATAAGCACGTGAAAACGTCAGGTGCAACCGATTTTAAAGATGGCATTCCCTCGAAAGGTTTTTACGTGGAACACAGGCAGAAGAACAGACTAAAGGTATAATGGACAAAAATGACTAGCTCACGAACGTGTTGGCATAGCTCTCATTGGAATTTATTTTGATATTTAACGTGGGATGTAATACAAACGAAATATGACCGGAAACTGCAAATTCATTTATATCTCTAAACCACGCGAAATTATGCGTTTCTGCTTGACTTCAAAATATCTCAACTCAACTATATAACTCCTCTTTATGAAGAATTTTACCACAGATTTTCCAACTTTCTGGCAATGTTAATCCATTAGAATGCCTGGACAGAGCTCGTGGAACTACCTACAAGGCACCATCCAGAACAGATATTCTCCTTGTTTGACATGGTTACCACGGATGAAGTTGTACTGGTGAGCAGGGTGATCATCTGGCCATCGCTGGGGCGTAGTGGCCACCTGATGCCAGTTATCGGTTTTATTTGTTACCGGCTCTTAAAAGCCATGACAGAAACTCCATTCCGAATGTTCTAGAAAGCAGATTTCAGAACGCGGTGGAGATTTTTAGGCACACACAGACTCGTATCTGACACAGTGAACCCAATCGACCATTGTTCTAGAGCTGCCATTTACAGAACTGAGGAGGCATTTTATCCTCACAAACCATAGAAACCCTTTCGCTCATAGGTTCCACGGAGCATAAGTCAGCTTCGTGACTTACATTTTCGACTGTTCTCTGAATGGATTAAGCCAACAAACCGGAAGATCTAAAAGTGTTTCGCTTCGTACGAAACAAGTGCAAGCAAGAAATCTGTCAACACACCTAACAGGTCCAGACCAAAATCTTAATGTTCGTCCTAGAGAATAAGGAGTTTCTTTACAAGAAAAAAGGCCTTCAACGCTTCCTGTGAGGTCTTCCGACGGGAAACCTTCTCCAACCCCCATGTAGTCGTTTAGGTGTCCACAGAATACTATTCAACGGCCTGCAATATAGTTCAGCCAAACTGTCTTCCGATCCCGCCCCGGATAAGCTTACAACATCCACTACCTTCAGTAGAATTCTCTGCGCCCGATTCTCGGGATTTCTTTTTAGGACCGATTGTTTCAACGCAGTGGAACCAAACGCGATCCATCCACGGTTCCTCAAGGGAGCGGTCTTTGATCTCACGGAGCTCATCCATAACCTGATTATACAGACACTGCGGACCGGCGCTTTTCCTGAGGCATAGAAGGAGGCCATTGTCACTTATATATAAGGCGTGCGATTGTCACCCTTCTAGAAGCTATTGGCCAACCAACCTCGCCAAGATGACACAGCCTGCTACAAAACTTGCAACCCTTAAACATTTTCTCACAAAAAAATTATTTTCATGATCAGCATGGTCCACTGGTGAACCCACCACACACAACGAGTGTTAATCTGCATGGTTGGCCTGACAATGGGTAAGACAATCGTTACATCGCCGACGACCTTTTCTTCGATTTCTTCGAAGCTTCTGACCATGTTCTTCACGGTCGTCTTGCACATAAACTTGAAGCCTACGAGATCGAAGGAGAGGTCCTCTTCTGGATTACATTCCTTCTTAGTGGCAGAACTTTGAGAGTAAATCCGGATCGGACCATTTTTCTACCTCACGATCATTTGTAGAATTCATCAATGATCCCTATTTTGTCTGCTGTGGTATACATCAGTCACTTTTCCAACCCCACATCCGGCAGCGCTCTCCTGTGTGCTGATGATGTGAAAAGTTGGAACGCTTGTGGTCTCAATACATTTCAGACTGACTTTGACCGTATTAAGTGCCGGTCATATGACTGAAGTCTTCCTCTAAACAACAACAGGTGTGTACACATCATTTAGAGGAGACTCCAGGGACCTGTTCGTTAAGCATGGGACGGTGAACAAGCCTTTCATAGCGTGCTTTTCAGATGGAGTCTACATAAGACCACTGCATGAGTATGGTAATCAATTCGTGTACACCGGTTTGAAGAAGGACACTCCGTACAGAAAGAACATATCGGAGGACCTCAGACGCGTCCCTAATCAGTACAATATCAGAGTGGCATTTAAAGCCACTAACACATGAAGGAGTGAGTTCGCTTACGTTAGGTACAAACGAACAGTTCTAGCTAAATCGGACTGTCTATCGAATTAAATGTAAGCATTTTAAAGCTTCATATATTGGACAGACCGCCCGACAGCTGAGAGTAGGCATCAAAGAGAATATAAGATGCGGCAAGAAACCTCCTATCGACGACCAGTAACTTCGAAAATTAGAACGTGATTCAGCCACTGCAGCACACTGAATTCTCAACCAACAGCAAATTGCCTTCGACCATCCGACTGTGCTTGAAAGTGACTTACCGGCAGAAGCCTTGTTGATCCGTAATATACCAAAGGCGCTGAATCGATCAGACGGCTCGGAATTTTCAGTTGTTCGGCACGACTTACCAGGTGAGCAACTGCTACACCACGTGGGAGAAGTTTGAAGCATTCCTGGCACCCATCCCTATCCCAGACTCTATACACGTGTGTAGATTAAACGAATGCAGGCCTACACACACAAGCACACATCAAATCTATGGTTATTAGCATCCGGGGCCGTCACGTGGTGATCCCTGGTGAACTATGAACCCATACATCCTATTGGTAGCCTGTCTACACACCGCAGATGAAAAACAAATACATGTTCCAGTTGACTACTACCTAATTTGAAGCTTACACAGCGTAAATTTTCCGATAAAAATTGCTTGATGAAGGCTATCCAAGAGCGTCGAAACATTGCGAAACCGATAACCCTTTTGGTTCTTAACTCGTTATGGCTTAACCAGTGAATTACTCAATGAAAGACATACTCTCCATTGAACGCGTCCAGCGAGTAGCCACCAAAATGGTCACTGACTTGTGGTATTTCTCTTACGAGTCTCCGTTTGGAATTCTTGATCTTTGTTCACTCGAGTTTCGAAGACTGCGCCATGACCTAATCCGTGCGCATTTTTTCTTCAGCGTAGAAGTCGTGCAGCATTTCTTTACCCCAGTAGCTGATAGCAGTCGGAGTACAAGAACTCCTATGGGCTTCGACCCCGGATCTTCTTTAGGCAACGGTTTTTCTCTTACATGGTCATCAACCGCTGGAACGACCTTCCATTGTAGGTTGTTCGCTGTTCTTCTTTAGAACGCTTCAAAGCGTCATTAGATTCCCACTTGCTTAAGAAGTTATTAGTTTAGTATTTTGCTCTGCTTTGCTGGATTAGCATTTTACTCTGCTCTTGGCATCCTCTGTAACACCCAAGAGCTGTGCAACAACCTGATTTCCTTGATGGCCTTCCAAGTCAAAAGAAAACCAAAAGATATTGAAACAGACAAACTGGCCGTATCTGGGTCACTTGAGTCTCCAGGCGCAAACCCGTGCTCTCTAGCACGATTGCTGGTCCGTGATTTCTTCAACTGTCGTGGATGAAATAATTGCTCCGTTCAAGTGTAGAGACACTTTCGAAAACTGGTTGATCAACTAAGCCTGCTGCACCTTATACTACGTCTTATGAACTTTGTATATCAACACCAGCACTAATTTTGAAAGACGGTAGCCACCCCATGAAATCACCTCATGCAACCCAGCCACAAACACTACTTAGCTGCATTGTACTCGGCTGCTAACTCTGCCATAAATAACTGAATGTTGATGGTGAGTTGACTATAGAAATAACGGCTGGATTGCACTCTGTGATATCCGTGAGGGGCTGTCGCCTCCCAAAAATAGTGCTAGTGTTAATGTACACAGTTCATAAGGCTTAGCACGGGATGCAGTATGCCTAGTTGATCAGTCAGTTTTCGAAAATGGTTTTACACATGAACGCAGAATCCGTTTCATCAAAAACAATTAAAGAAATCACAGTCTACGGCTGGCATTCTTGAATAGCCAGCAATGAACTTAGTCGTACCTCCCTCAGCAGGTATAAAACTTGCATCTGCCCTTGGCCCAGTACAATTTGTAGCTTGTCAAATATTTCCTGGAGAGGACTTTCGGTCACTCTCCTCTATGCGAGCTACTTGAAAGACTGGTTTTATGCATACGTGCGTTAGAGGAACGTTTTCTAAGGTACATACAGCGAATACAAGACGCAAAATAAGGAATCGGATGATTGCTGGCGACCGAACGCACATTATACGACAGTTACAATAAGTCTCAACCGGAGACGGACGAAACTGATACCAGAAGGCAGACAAGATGGCTAAGGATCCGACCCTCAAGCACGCGAGCAGGCCGGCACTGGCACCACTGGCGCTCATAGGCCAACGAACATGAAAACTAACAAACGCGATCGCAAGCAGCGAGCAGACGGTAAGCAACGGTCATTGCGATCTTACGTACAATATAAACTGGGATTTCTGGAGGAATTTTTTTTTAAACGTCCCACAGCAGAAAGAAGGGGTTGTTTCCAGGTCACGGCCTGATTTAGTTCATGCTGCATTCGCGTGCGGTTGGCGTTACAGTTCGCGGATGGAGGAGTGCTAACATCAACAATTTTTAGCAATCTCCTACGCAAGCGCCCTGTCCTATAACGTCGGAATGAATTAGGGAAGCAGAAAGTTTGCTGGTAAATGTCTTGAGGATGAACCCGCGGGATGAATGGCAGTGTCTGGATTGTAGATCTTGATCATCCAGGACGTCAACGCATGCGCGAAAAGGATAACCGAAAGGGATGAGTTTTGGCGCATATGTGAGTGGCGAACTCACTTAGTGGATGCAAATAACGAGGACAGGAATGGAGACGTTTTCCGATGGTTTCATAAACTGTCTTCCACTGCGTTGAGTTTTGTAAAACCCTTTGCAGTGTTCTGTTCTGTTCTGTTCTGTTCTCCCCATCCTGCACAAACCAAACAAGGCTCAATGAGTTGTAGTCCTCTGTGAGACGCTTAGGCCAGAGAATTCTACCACCCAAACGTGTTACGGTGGGTGCTGGCATCGTCGGTGAGGTTGTGGTGCCTGCTGATGACAGTGCACTTGGGCGAGGCTGCTCAGAGGCAGCCGCACTCCTGGGCTTGGGATGCAGAAAAACACTGAAGACTTCCTAACTCCTACCAAAATAAGCAGGCCTCAAGCGGTTTACGCCCCGAACACCCGACTCGAGAGAACGTAGAAGCGGTCGGTCCGTTGAAGAACATCGAAAGGATCCTCACAATGTCACTGGAGTGGGCGCCATGAATCATTCACGCAAAGAAACGTGTATGTGGGATCACTGGGGTCTTGGGGGACAAATATCTTGCGACTTTGCACTCTTGCGCCCGTGGCACAGAATCGGCGCATATTGGACGCAAGCTGCCTGGAGTAGGAAGCATGGTATGGAAGTGTCTCTTTTACGGACTGGAAGTAATCACTAGGAAGACAAAATGGTTGGCCGCAGAACAGTTTGGTGTGGGAGACTTGGGGGTCAAGGTTAGGGGCCGCACGGGTGCCGAGAAAAACCATTGGCAGGGTTTCCGCCCAACAAATTGTGCTGACGTTGACGAGGGCTGCCTCCAGTCGCCGATGAATGCGTCCGACCTTGCCGTTCGAAGCCGGACATTGTGCCATTATGCGCGCGTAGAGATATCCGAGCAAGTTCAACGTTTCTACAAGTGAACCGCTTTTGAACGGAGGACTGCGGTCGGTCATAAATCTGTCCAGATAACCATCGGATGCTCCCCAATGGTTAAAGGAAACGCGCCTTAATACCTCTGAGCGGGCGTCGGGCATAGGAACGAACCCTGGCCATCACGTGAAGTGGTTTATTATCGATAAGACATAGGTCATTCTACTGGAAGACGACAAGGGGCCTTCAATTTCAACATGGAGGTATGCGGGTTAAGGGTTGATCGTGAAGTGTCGACCAGTCGTGGCCAACCCGTGGTGGTGAACCCTCGCCTATCGATAAGCTAAGCAAGGTCGTGCCCAAGCACGAAGGTCCCATTGCATATCGCACCAGGTGTACCTATCGGAAACAAGTTTGGCTGTGGCCCGGATGCGAGTGTGGGCGGTACCATGTATCTTAAAGTTGAAGGCAAAACTGGACGACGGTGTCCAGCGGAAGTATCGCTTTCGGTAGCGGAGGGTCCGTTAGGCGAAATGGCAGTTTATGGAAGGAAGCGCGGAGATAACTCTCCATGCATTGTGCATCGGCCATAACCGATAAGTCGACAGTGTCGTGGCCTGGAAGTGCTAGTATGCGTAATAAAGCATCAGCCACAATGTCGTCACTATCAAAGAAGTGTCGTGTATCTGTGGAAGATTGCGGGATAAAATCCAGGCGGCACACTTTGCGAGGTGAGTGACGTTGGGAACAGCTATGGGAGGTGCTAATTGGGCTGTCTCTAGGTGAACGGTTGTATTTATTTACCGCAACATTACACTGACTTTTCATTTGCATTACAGCCCACCATTGCCGATTCATTTATTGTGGATTAATCATTACACCTCATCACTCTTTGAGCACTCTTCACCAACGTGTTTCCTAAATGATAAAAATTCCATCAAGATTCATTTTTCTTCTCAGTCCGAGTGGCGCGGCTGTGTAGTGGAACAATGAAATGAGTCGACAAGGTTAAAAAATAATCTACAATAACTGTTTATGATAACTTCCACCAACCTAAGTTCGTTGTATGTTTGAAGAAGGTTTCTCTCGAATAACAGAGAAATTCTGGCCAAGTCAGTTCCACCAGCGTACTGAAGTTGACCGCTGCCATAGTTAACTCCCGGGTAACAACGACGACGTGCAAGCAGGAGCCGGGGTGTGGGAAGACGAAAGGTGTATTCGTTCAAACAATGGACAAGTAGTTCATGTGTACAATGAACATAACGGGTGGAAAGGATAGCATATAGCAAGAGAACGAAAAGGCGACGGGTTCTACAACTTAATGTGCAATAAGCTGCTTTGTTCAACAACTTAGGGCCGTAATACTGGCGACGAGGTCTTCGCGAAGTTAACAACGTCCATCACTGTAGACCAGCTACAGCACATTCTACAGCAACAGCGAGAGCAGTTTGAGCAATTGCAGTAACGTCTCACCGAGCCTCTGGTCGAAGGTCTCCGTTTGTCTTCGAAGGCGGTAACCTCCGGCGGCCTATTCAATCACCGCAGCCATTTCTGACCTCCAATACGAACTTTCATTCGGCCATACATCTGAAGCATAGTTCAAACGTTAGGAAAGCAAGTTTGGAAGTAATTTTCCGCGGAAGAACTTTGAATAGGAAGCCCGCCTTCTGGTTCGAAAGCTTGGCACTATGGAATAAGAACGGTTCACGAATTTCGTCACTCCACAACTACCGAACTATTTGGATTTTGACCACAACGTCAAGCAGCTCGGATAGTTTTTTGGTGAAGAGTGTTGATTTTGTTAAGGTTTGTTGCATTATTTTGAGATTGCTGTGCCTTGTTTGATCCGTGTTGAAGGGTGGCCCTATATTTCTTCATTTTTCTAAGAATGAACAGTACCAACCATTTCTATCCCTACACCAACCGTCTTTTACTCTTATTCAGTCTGACCCCTGTACATTTATAAATGTCAAAATAAGACATTTTTCTTTCATGTTCTTTCTTGAGTAGCTTACAATTCTTACCAATTCACAATGCGTGAACGGTCACTTTGCTTCAACCCTACCAATTACCATTTGTTTGAGTGAACTCAATTCCGTTTTATTGTCCCCCACTACTGAGCGGTGCCTGGTTGTCAGAGTTGATGTACCGGCACATTCTTTGTTTGATTTGCGAGGATATTTCACATTCGAGGTATGATATTTAATTTTCATGTACATTGATTCAATTAGTACCGTATTAAATCCAGTTTTCACGAACGTCTTCTCATTAACCGTTTTGAAGATAGATTATCTTCTCTGCCGTTGGATATTCAGAAAGGCATTTTTGGATTAACCGATTACGCGTAACTCGTTGTGAACCTTGAATCGTTAGCGAACGGTTCAATAAACAGCCCCAACTATTCAACTTCCGGTGCAATTACCGCATGCTGAATAAGCGTGAGTCAGATGGGTTTGTCACCTCTGCAGGTCTGGTCAACCAGGAATTTGGAAGGTTCCAGCTCAAATCCCTCATGGAAGATCAGTTCAAACGTCTCATTTTCATTGGTGGTCTTCACTCGCCTCGGGATGAGGACATTCGAACTCGCTTACTGTCCAACCCTGAGCAGGATAAAAACACCAAAGTGGAAGCCTTCAAGATTGAGTGTCAACGACTGGCAAACCTGGAATATGGCACATCCATATTTCAGCAGGCAGCACTGCCCTCTGTTATCACTACGGTCCAAGCGGTGGAGCCGGTCACTGCTAAAACAATAAAATGCCCTTAGCAGCTTGATGCTCATGTGGCCGGTGGCATTTCAAATGGTTTCGCCTATTCAGGAAACAAGAACGCCAGAAGTGCAGTTGACGTGGCTACACCGACGGTTTTCGTGACCCATAAGACACCATCATCTCCAACAATCCTCAGAATCAAGCTTCAGTTAAAGTTCGCCACAAAACAATTTCAACACACGTACTAACGTTAACACCAAGTCCTTGTTTACTACCTTTAAAAGTGGGTTTGACTCATGTAGACAATACATAACGGCTTCCACCAGCAATTCCCAAGTTCACCTTCAGCTGCACACAGCTTATGACCGTATGTTGATCACACGCTCCACATGGGAGTTAACTGGTAATCCCGATGTGTGCACTATCAGTCGTCAAGCCCAAGGTGCAACGGGCAACATTTTTCCGTTAACATGGGAGGTATTTCAAAGGTGTACATTTTACGGGACCTTGTTATCTTACTGAACTTTCACACTTAAACTTGCTTAGCCTTAACTGGGTAGACGAACTCGGTATGTTGAATGTCCCTTTGAACTTCTCGTGTAACACCCTACAGCTGAAGTCTATTGGAAGCACACCGGAACACTTGACCAACTTTGTTTTGTTGGACTTTCTAGTCTGTTCCAGCCTGACCTTGCACGAAAGTCAAGGCTAGGCTTCAAGTGATGTCGAACACAACCAGTTTTCGTCCGGATTGTCCAGTTCTCCACGACGCTCTGGCGATCGCCGGGAAAGAACACGAACGCCTTGAGCAGTCATGTGTCAACAAACCAGTCAATTAGCCATCCTGGGCAACCCCTACTGTCGTTGTATGCAAAGCAAACGGCAAAATGCTTATTTGTGCCAACCACCCCCTTGGCTTCAACACCAGATGGGATTCGCAACAGTATGCACTGTTGATCGCAGAAGATTTGTTCATTCGGCTCAATGGCAGCACCAGTTTCGCAGACATGGATTTGGCTTACATCCATCTTCAAGTATAAATCGGAGCCGGTTCGAGGGAACATCTGAATATCAACACATCAGCCGCTGTCCATTTGGTGTGAAATTCACACGGGCCGATTTTCAACAAATGGGGGGCGCAATTCTGACGGACCCACCTTGGACTGCTGCTTGCCTTTGTGACACCACTGTTACAAGTTACAGCTCAACTGAATTTATGCACCATCTAACCGATGTGTTTGACCGCATCCAATAATATGGTTTCCGTCCCCCTGCAGACGAATGTGTAGTTGTGTGGTGAAAATCTACTCGATTCACCGCTTATCCAAACACCGACACAAGAGGAGTCCTAACAGGAGGCCAATCCAAACGCCGCAGTGAAGATACTACATCAGTATTGGAAAACAGTCCCAATGTTACGCCTTCCTTTCTTTCGCTAATTTCTTTGTTCAGTCTTACACCAATTAACGGACAGTTTGTGGTTTAGAGTGTGTTCTCTTTCTCATTTCTACGAGCATCCGTTATGCAAGGAAATATTTTACGAAGAATAAGCGCCCAAGCCCCACAGTGGCGGGGCGCTTAGCGAGACTTTCAACATTTTGACATTTTCCGGCAGTCGACGATGTCCCGCCCTGGGATCTGCTCAATCCTTCGCCAGATTTTGTAACTTCCCGTCCTCCGTTGCCAAAAATGAATTATTTCAGCATTTTTCCGACTGAAGTTACGTCAAATAACAGCGAAATCTATCGAAGATGCACTTGCACGTATCCCCCCGCGTGACCTTGAAATATTTGAAACGTCGTCTTTACTTAATCTCGTAAAGGGTGACGTATTGTAACATCTCATCTTCTGAACTGAATCCGTGGAACAGGCGAACTATCTTCTTTCCTGGCGTACACATCAAACGTTGTAAACTGTGAATACTTCTCCTCTGTTTACGTCTTCTTTTGTCGACAGATTTCATGTCTGTCCTGCTATATATCCATTTGTTGCTCCGTACCGCATGTAGTTATCCGTCATGATCGCGCACACCCGAGCCTGTTTCTCACAAATGCGTTGATAAATATATATTATTATGATCAGCCAATGAGCGGCCATGATTTCTTTATTACTGTCGCACATCCATAAATTTGGCTTCTTGTCCCATGACTATGAAATGCTGACTGCAACCAGTAGGAGCTCCTCCCGTTATTAATTGTATGAGGTTTCAATCTTAGTACGATTTCTAGGGCTAATTGAAGTTCCTAATCTCGAGTATTACAAGGTATTCCACATATCCACCAAACATCTTAGGTTCATTTTTGACAAACATGAGC